>WBMZ01002034.1:0-28168 GCA_013400975.1 Atrichornis clamosus
GGGCCCGGGCCCAGCGGCGGCGGGGCGGCCTCACGGCCCCACGGGGCGGCCTCAGGGCCCCACGGCCGCACGGGGCGGCCGGGAGCTTGGCTGGCAGTCTGCAGTTGTGCAGAACGGGGCACAGTAATTGCAGTTAGTAATTAATGGTAGTAAGTGTGGTTCCTCGTTGATGTATGAAGTGTTATGGACAGCAAACACACATACACACACACGCGCACCCCTCTTACCATACAATTTGCTGCTTTGCAAACTTAAGGGTTTATTTTAGTTAATCTTGTGTTTCCCTTTTGGACCTAGAACTATAAATACAAGAATTACATTCACAGCAACTAGAGAGGGGTCCCAAGTATAATGTATCAAGCAGGAGGGAGAGAGAATGAGGCTGCAGCATGAACCGGTGCCAAAGGGAGAGTTAGAATGCAGGAAGAGAAGTCTGCTCTGCCTTAGACTTTTCAAACCCCTGCTGTCGGCTGCTTTCTCATGCTGCAGTTCTTCCATATGCTCCCTACACCCACCAACACACCCACCTACACACACTCACAATTTACCAACATACTTCATGTCTTTGCTGAATTAAATTCCACACCATCATTCAAATAAAATAAAATAAACAGCTGTTTTCTTTCCACCAAAACCTAACATTTTTCTGACTTGGCACTTGTGAAGCATTTGAAAGAAGCAGGCTGCTGGAGACGCTTTTGTACTGGCACATCATGATGCTGCAGAGGGGGCCAAGGCTGGACGTGGACGCTCACCTGTGCACTTAGAACTACTCCACTTAACAAGGGGAAACTTCCCAGGAGGAGGGGGAAACTTCCCAGGAGGAAGGACTCAAAGCTATGCAAATAACAGTAGATTGTCCTAGTGGTCACTGAGATTCCAGAATAAGCATCAGTTGGGTCTCCCGGTCTGATAAGTAGAGTATTTAAAGTAGTGTGGACAGACAGAGCCACAATGAGGGTATTTATTTCATAGCCTTCCTTCCTACGGAAGTACAGCTCCAAGAAGTGCAGGCACCACGGACTGTGGCTGGCATCTACCCAACCTGTGTCATCTTTGGTGTTAGCTCCAGATAGAATTCCCAGTTGAAATTCAAAAGCCCGGCGCATAAACAAACAGTAGGAAGGCAGGGCCTAGAAAGAGTCATTAACAGGATCCTGTGTTGGCAGACATTCCTGCGGTTTGTCAGCCATGAACTATTGCACATCACTCTGAAGGTCAGAAGGGTTGAAAGCAAGACAACCACCTCAGGTTGCCCCCTCAATATGACTACGTGTCTGCTGCACCACTCCTTTCTGACTGTTTCAACACAGCTGTCCTAGCATCTGTGAGAGGAACTGCTCTCTCAGATTGTAGATCATAGTGTCACAGCTGTGGGAGCAAGGATGCTGCACTATACAGGTGGAAAGCCGATAAAAGAACAGTATCTAACTCAGAGGTGACTTGTCGTCTAGTAGAATCCAAAGAATGAGATTATACACCTGGTTTATTCATAAAACACATTGTGAGACACAGATCGTGTTTCTTAATTCAGTTATATCAATTTCCCAGGATACTGAGTAGGTACATGCCAAGCCAGCTGGCGAGAGCGACTGAAGGACTCAGATGCCTTGCTTTCAGCTCAGGTGCCATTCAGAAGTCATAGATAGTCATGAATACTCTCCTCAGATCAAACACCTAAGCCAGGTTGGATCTGGCACAAAACTCAACACAGAAGAAACAGTGCCCTCCTCTCTTACTGTGCGGTACAATTCACTGGGATACAGGACAAGCACAACCAAATTCATTTTAAAATGCATGTAAAATTTGCAGAAGGCTTTTGAATCAGTATTATCTGTTGGCATACTGCAATTATTGATCACTGACCTAATAAAGTTTCTGGTTCATGATGTAAGTTTTAATCAGTACATCCAGTCTTGGGTGCTTTGTGCCACTGCTGTTAATGGATACCAATTTCTACACCTAGCGAGGTGGACCAGAAGTCAGTAGTTCAGGATGGGATACAAAACAGAAGATATTTCACTTCCATCTCATCACAAGTCAAGTCAGAACTACCCTCTGATAAAAGCAACTCAGATGCAGAAAGCTGTAAGAGTCTTCAGGCTCTCCTTCCTCTAAATCACTTTCTTTTGTTTCTCTACAGATGTGCTAAGGAACACCAGAGCTGAAGGAAAATCTGTGATGTTGTTCTAGGGTATGTGAACTAAAATTTCCTAAAGGTGACACATGTTGACATGTATCTTTTGGCTCAAAGTCAGGCCATGGGTCAGTGCACTCTGAGGACTAGAAGTCAGAAAAATACCTGATCCTGTTGTCTGCCTAAAACATCAAACACCCTACGCATCCTTGCATTGTCACTTTCCAGTTCATGAGAGAAACTTTGTGCCTCAGATGGGCTTAACTAACTACTTTTTACAGTTTATTCACAGAGCTACCATTCTGATTCTCCATGTCACTGACGTCAAGCAGCTCTCCCAAAAGCCTTTGAGAAGGACAACAGAAAATAGCTTACAACAAGTAGACAAAGTGGGAGAAAGGAGCTATTTTAATCCTTCACTCTAAGAAGGGCAAAGATATAGGCTCCACTACAGCTGTGAAGTGAATGAACTTGGGTGGGAAGAAGAGCATTCTAATAAAGCTTATCAATTGCTCTGATGAGTACAGAGTAAGATAATGCAGCTCACATTGGTAGGAGCTTGCCATGTTGTTGATCAACAATTGACAATGATTGCAGAGCACCAGAAGAGCCATGTTCATAGAAAAACTCAAAACTCTCAACCATGGTTGGTCTTGAAAGACTATTTCTCTTTTTTTTTTCTCTTTTTTTTTCTCTTTTTTTTTTCTCTTTTTTTTTCTCTTTTTTTTTCCTTTTTTAGGCTTTTAAAATGCATTTCAACATTTGGGCTCCTTTCAGGAATGGATCAGTGTCTAAGTATACAAGGAACAAAAAAACCCTCAAATAATTTCTCTTTCCATGCTTGTTCTCTCAGTTTCTTCTATTTCAGGTACAATCTCTTCAGTAAAAAAAAAGTTTAAAAATTCCTCAAAACTTGTTCATGTTTCTGAGCTATGTGTCAGCTGAGTTTGTATCAAACTGTGTGGTTTTTCTATTTTCTTATTAAAGCCTCATTTTCCTTTAGAGTTACTGCGCTGATACTGGGCTAACCTTTTTTAATGCTGATTTAATAGTAAGAATTCATTCCCTGTAGTAAGTACATTAATATTGCTATCAAAATATGTTTGCCTGATATTAGTGAGATATTTAGATGTGTTATGCTTATACACTTTGATCAAGTAGAGCCAAAGTGAATGCCAGTAAGCAGCATAGTTTGCATCAGCACAGAAAACACAGGGTCCAAGATACCAGGAGTATTTTCTAAGAGCCTGTATTGTTTTTAGGATAATAGATATTTAAAAGCATATATTTCTGGAGCTAGGATCTGAGCAGATGGTTTTAGATAAATTCTGGTTCTCCAAAACAATGGAACACTCCACCTCTTTAGATGGCTGAGGGGATGCACTGGACCCAAAGCTGGAGGAGAGCAGTCGTTTACTGGTTATAGATAACTTGAAGAAGAGAATGTACCAGGGAGAAATTGAAAAATGAGGTTGTACAAAGAAGAGGAGAAGCAGCCAAGGTAACTAAATTAGAAGGGAGCAACAAAAGAAAAAAAGGAAAATGCAGAAAACTACATTTTTTATCTTGTCAAAGCCACTACTCTTCCTCACTTTATAGATGGAGTCAGGCAATGAGAGTTGTATATGAGGGAATGCACTGCAATGTGAAATGAAAGGACTCACATTTTAAAATCAGTATTTTCATTTTGTTCTGTTTTCTAGAAGTATTCACAATTTATGAGGACCTAGTTCCACCATAGCTACTGTACTGGGTCTGCGAGTGAGGGAGGGTTATTTTCTTTATAGCTGTCAATATACACAATTATAGCTTCTTTTTTGACTTTGTGGCTAAAAGTGTTGATAACATGCCAGCATTTTGGCTACTGCTAAACCCTGATTGCATAGCATCAAGGCTTTCTCTTTTTCCCATTCTGTGCCCCCAACAAGCAGGAAGCTGTGAGGGAACAAGGGGGACAGCTGACCTGAAGTGGCCAAAGGGATGGTCCATACCATATGGTGCTGTGCTCAGCAATAAGGACTGAGGTAGAAGGCAAAGAAGGGGAGATTGTCTTCCAAGGAGGTGACTGACTTGGCATTGGTCTGCTTGTGGGGTGGTGAGTGATTGCCTTTGCATCACTAGACATCACATCTTTTTTCTTCATCTATTATATTGTTTTTGCCTTGATCCATGAGTTTTCTCACTTTTGTTGTTTCTATTCTGTCTGCCATGCCACTGGGGAGAGGGGGAAAATGAGTGAGCAGCTGTGTGGGTGCTTGGCTGTTGGTCGCGGTCAACCCACCACAGCAACACTAACAGAATTTCATAAAGTCAGTCAAGATGTCTTGAAATTACTCAAATTGCTACTTTCAGCAATGTATTCTGACAATCAAACTATCTACAATATCTTCCGATCCTTCAGTTATCTTCTCAGTTTTGGTTCTATTATTCCTCTCACATAAATCAGGCTGTCATGGCAGGCAGGGGAAATTTTGCATTGCTTTGTCTATAGGAGGACTCAAGGGGAAGAAACCTGTTACAACAGGTCTTCTGGGATGGACATTAATCTGTATTATTTGCTGAAGAAGCCTTGGAACACGGTGCCCCAGGCCTCTTTAATTGAGACACAAGAAAACTAGCTAGTGAAAACTAACAGTAGGAAGCAGTCTGCTTCAAGACTGATGACAATAAGGGGTAAAAGAGAAAAGCAAAAGGAGAAAAACTCTCAGCACTCCTCTGCGTATTGGGAACCTGATTTTGGCAGCTCTGCAGGCTCAGAGCTCTGCTAAGATGTGTTCTCTCTTAATATTTTAATGAGCTGAGCAACTGACAGTCCCAGCTGAGTACTCATCTTTGTTGCTGTTGCTAAGCAAAATAATGGTAAAAAAAGCTCCTTTTTCATCTTCTAAATCATAAAAACAACTGAACCATTTGTTTGATATGTGCAGAAATTCATTCTACCTGTATGCCAACTCAACCCACACACCTCAGTTCACTTTTATGCTTTTCATACATAATTGTTCAATTTCTCTAACATATGCCATGACACATCCTGATGTGATTGTCCCGCACATCCTATACAACCTTCAGGCCACATGGAGTTTATTCAGTTTGTCCTATTAATCTGGGCTCCAGCACAACTCATGGTAATATAGATCAGTGCAGGTTTCTATTCTTCTCCATATTGGCTGAATATCTTGCCCTGCCAGCTCATGTAGCTTTAGAGTTCAGCAATGGTGTAAGAGATGCTGGCATATTTTTGCATTATGTCCTTCTTTCCTTCTCTGGTGACTTCCTGCTTTCCTAAAAAAACTTTCTTTTGAAATAAACGTTCCAGACTCCCTTCCCTTTGTTATGTATTTATCAAATAACTTTTTCCATTTCTAATTCTCCCTTTCCTTTCCCTCCTCTCTTACATTTTCTTTAGCCGTCTGTGTACGTTTTCCTTAGCCATCCAAGTTTTCACTCATGCATAATTAAAAGAAGTTCTAGTCTCACATACATTTTGATAGGATCTGATATCTACCCTGTTCTTCAATGGCTTGTTGGCTCAGATCTTGCCTTGTGATAGAAAATTTTATCTAATGTGGTATTAAACATTAGATTAAAAAACAAAAGAGGGGAAATTTGTATCCCTTGGTGATACTGTCTGGCATAAGTGCTTTCATGGCTGACAAAAATGCTGAGAAAAGAACAGTACGTAGGAGAAAATATTTTCAGTCATACTGAGTGTTTAGCTTTGATAGGCCTTCCTTTGACTATGGAGTTCAACATTATAGTTGTGCTACTCCCAGGTTTTTAATATAATGAGGTTACTGTACAAACACTACAACCAAAATAAATAAACTCTAACATAGCATCATTTTTCAAGTTCCTGTATAGCAGTATTTCCTCTTCCTGCAAGAGAGAACTTTGAGCACTCATGAGCACTCATGGTCAATGAGCACTTTGAAGAAAGGCTGCTGAATCTCAAAAGTGTTTTCTGTGTTCACCACAGTAAACTTTTTGTCTGTCTGCTGGGCAGAAATCTTGAGCAAGCTACAATGCTCTACCTCATTTTCTTCAGCCTTTTGCTCTCATCTCTGGAATCTACACCTTTCAAGTGCAGTTAACCGATTACACACGGAAAAGGAATTTAATAAATCACATAGGCACACTGTAAAGGATTTTCATGCATTCCTTTCCTATGTAAATGGTCTGTAACTTTTTCATGAATCAGGCCCATAGACTCTTTATTTCACATTTCCATCCTTGTTTCCCTGTAGAATTGCAATTTAAATGATCCTGAAACTTTCGAAGACAATTAAAGGTTAGCTTTGCATATCAGTGACCTACCAGCAATTCCCCTGTAAAGCTCTGATATATGTACAGTGTTTGATCTACACCTGCCTGATTTCAGGAAGGTAGAAGTATTTCCACAGTGCTCTGAACTCTAGGTAGGGTTGAAAAATAGACTCAGAAGACACCACAAAATAGCTACTTCTTCCTCAAAGCTTCACGCAATTCGAGGACACCATTGTGGATTGCCATTTGTGACTTTTGACTTCAAAGTTTGACACTTTTGAGTTCATTCCAGTTTCAAACAATACCTAGATTATTAAGAGGAATTGGACTGCCTTGCTAGCAGGATTTAAAGGATGTTCAGAAAACACTTTTGGTTGTTAATGTATTGTTTTTTCTTACATCAATCCTTAACAGTATTTTGTTAGAAATTGTATAGCCTTTGTTCCCAGAAGCAGGAATGGAGACTTATAGCTGTGGCTGTCTGTGCAGCAGCCCCTCAGCCCAAAACCTGTGATTTCTCTATTGCAGCAGCCCCACCAGACATGATCTGCAGGGGTTCTTAGAGGAAATGAAGGCTGCCTGACAGCTTGGAGTGACCATTTGTGACTTGATCAAAGGTGGAGTAAGATGTACCAAACAGGAGGGACTCAGCACGTAACTAGGTTTTGAGTGAATTGTGAAATATTTGAACAAGATTCTTTTCCTTCCCCTTCATCCCTTTCCAACTTCCTTCCTCTGGAAAATCACTTTAATACATAGAATATAAATTAACAGATCTCCAAAAGGGTTGATACACATTTGAGAAAATATTGTTGCACAGCATGACTGGACAATTTTATTCCATTTCAGACAGATTCAAAAGATGAAAACTACTATAATATTGGATGATGGAATAACTCCAAACTCTTGCAGCTTTGTCTGCAACAGACACAGCTTAACTACTATTGTCTTACATAGTGACTAAATATAAATATTATAAAATATTTATAAATAATGTGTGCCAAATTGATCACATTGTGGAGTTTTACTGGAACATGTAATTCCTGTTATTAATCTGGCATTTATAAATTTTTTACTACTGAACACTTAAGACAGTCATCTCTCCATATAGGTTGTCTTACTAAAAAAATTAAAAAGAAGGAGATGGAAACAGCCTTGTGATTTATTCAAACTCTCTGAGACTGTTTCTGCCAGTGTGTGTGCTGATAAACATTATGTTAACTGTTTCTCTGTTTGTTTAACATTCTCCTGAGGAGGGCTCATTGTGATTTAAGCAGTCTCAGATATTTAAAGTACAGCATTAATATCTGGTCTTCAGTGAGAAACACAAGGAAGGCAGATGGCACAGACTATTCTTGCAGTGGATAGCCTTTGTCTTCCTTTGTAAAAGTTTACTCACATCACAAAATACTATTAAGCTGGAAAATCTTGATTTAGGAAGATATAGTCTGAAGATTACATTCTGCATTGCAAGACTAACAAGCTAATAGGGCTTTGTTTAATAACAGTCTATCTGTTAGTCAATCTGTCTTCCCCTTTTTTTTTGCCTAGGTTGGCCTGTAGTTTGCTATATGACAGTTTTTTCTTAAAGGAAAAAAAAAATTTCATAACATCCTCAACACACACACAGAGGCACACATTCATACTTGCATCCTTCCAAGTTATTTTCTAGAACAGGCAGTAATACAGATATGATGAATCAGGCCTCAGTTATGATTCCAGTTGCATCCCTGTTTTCCAGAGAGCATTTGAAATTGCTAAAGTAATTCAAAGTCTGAGTTTGTTGCCTTATTGTCATGAATATTTGTTATGTCTTGTCTGCATTTGATGGGCATCTGATTAAAATGAAGGAAGTTGAATCCATATGACAGAGAGTCTCATTTTTCTCACTGTAGACAGACTGAAAGTAAAAAATGTTACTAGAGAAAGCCCACTAGATCAAGTAATCCCAGTAACGTTATGCAAAAGTGTTTGTTTTTTTTTTAAATCAGCCTTTATAGAAGAAACGTTATCATTGAGCATCAGCTATGGGAAACCCAAGCTGTTAGAATTTCATCAAATACTTGGTGAGAAGAGCTGATGGAGACTGCTCTGTGTCCAAGTTTTAATTCACCTGCCATTGCCAAAAAACCATGCATCAGGCTTCAAGGGAAGTGCTCTCTAAAGGAGGACTTAGAAAGTAGATTATCTAAAAGCTGTCAGTTTTCCTTTGGGTGAAATGATAAAGTTGACAACCAGATAGTTTTAGTTTTGAATGAGCTGGCTCTGAGGTTGCAGATGTTACAGAAACTGTAACATATTCCCTTCTGAATTACCTTTCATATAATGTAGTGCCTGGTGTGTGTAAATGAGATTACCCCTAAGAGATATTAATTCCAAAAACTGGGTTTGCTGTTATCCATAGATTCAAATAACTTTTGGTCTTTGAGCCCACAGGCTAACTCAAGTTTTCAGAAGAAGGTCAGAGATTTAGCACTGCAAGGCTTTTATCACCAGACACACAGCTGCCCTTAGGGCAGTTTCTGCACTTTCTGAAATGCATCACCTGACTACAGAGGCGAAGATGATTTTTTTCAGGTAATATCCTGAAGGTATTGACAACTTTTGGTCCTTTAATACCTTACATTTGGGATGCCGGTCAGCCTCAGCCTCTACTACCAGAATAAGTGCTGTCCAGCTGTCATTATCTGGAGTTCAGAATGAAATATTGGGGCAAGTTCAAGTCATGGTCTATTTTCAGAATCCCTAGAAGGGTCTTACTACTTCTCCTAAAATACTGATTCAGTGACTGTTACCCACAGAAACAAAAATCTTGATGCCTTTGAGTTAAGAGCCATGCTTCTAGGAAATTTTTATTATATAACTGAGGGATGTGCCAAAAGAAAACCAGAAAATTTTTCTAATGTTACCACTGAGGTAATGTTTTTATTAGACACAGTAAAATGTTCCCAAAATGCAAAAATTAAATCATCTTTCATTGTAATATACTTAATTAAACCATTATGTTACATCCAACTACACATTGCTTGTAAAGTCCCTTTGCCTAAAGTTCTTTTAAAGTAGAAAGGCAGAGATGACATAACAGAAATAATTGAGTACCTGATGATCCTGTTTATCAAAGCTCTCTGTTTCTCCAGTTTTTATTCTTCCTCACCTGAGTTGGGTGAAACCAACACTTGTCACTTGTAGATTTAACTGCTTTGGACATTTCTGAATAGGGCATGTTATTTGGGGTTTTATGTCAGTCTTAATTAGCTGTGCTTTCTGCTTTCATGTTGGCTGGTACGTCTAATCATACCACTGTCAAGACACTGTTCTGTTTAACAGGTGCAAAAATGTAGTAGGCTGACAACTACTATTGTCACTGAATTCTTGCTGTGTTTTTGAAGTAGACAGAGATAATTATTTACTATTATTTCTCTGAAGTTTCACAAAGTGAAAATCCAGGTATAAGAAGATGTATTCGGTCTGTGCTTTGAAACCTAGGCCTTACTGGCCAATGTGCTGATTTTGTACAGTCAGAAACATGCTGGGATTTGTGGTAACCAACCAGCTGCAAGGGTGCAACCACA
The DNA here is from genome assembly GCA_013400975.1 of Atrichornis clamosus. Taxonomy (NCBI): domain Eukaryota; kingdom Metazoa; phylum Chordata; class Aves; order Passeriformes; family Menuridae; genus Atrichornis; species Atrichornis clamosus. The sequence goes on from WBMZ01002034.1 coordinate 9,973, forward strand.
CAAAACACCAGACCTCAGGAGACATAGGAAAAAGTCAAGACAGGAAAATTAGAAATGTATCTCCAAAGCCATTTTAGGGGTTGCAACTAAGTCCAATGAACTATATTAAAAGTAAGTCTAATATAAAGGAATCCAAGGTCTGGACCCTCTAAAATTTACCATGCAATGGATTAAGCAGGGATCTCAGCTCAAACATAAACACTGGAGATAGCTTTGTCCCTGAGCCAGACATTGAAGAAAGTTTGCCAATAAGAAAACAAACCAGAAATGCTGCACTGAGGGAGGAGAATTTATTTAGCAGTTTTCTACCAACTCTGGCAAACAACAAAAGAGCCCTTGATCTGTGTGGATCTTTGGACATTTGCCACTCATTTATATCTTGGAGTTTTTTGTACTTCTCATACTTTAGGAAAAAGGAATCATTTGGAGAATGCATATTTAGATGGCATGAAATTATTCAGTTGGATGCTAGCACTTGACAGGATCTCCACATTCTTAACTACTGAAATAGTTGTTTTCATCTTCTGTCCTTTCTGCATAAGCCACTTCTGAAAACAAGCAAACCACAACCTGTTGTTTGTTCTTGCTGCTCTGTCGTCATCTTGCTGATGGGCCGTTGTTTCTTGCACGGGAATAGATAATAAGCAGTAAACACCCATCCGGCTCCTCCATTGCTGCTCCTTCTGGAATGCATGATGATTTATACTGCAGAATACTGTGCTGTATAGAGATTTCAATAGCACAGTCATTACTACAGTACACAAACTTCTGTCTGCAGTGCATTAAGCAACACATTCCAATATCTATGTATAAGCTTCATTGGTGATGTAGAGCTTGTTCGTAGCCTGCTGGTTAGGTGAAATTTGTAAAGGCAATTCAGTTATTGATATATGTCATTCTCTTTCCTCACTCTTTTAAATAAGGATCAAAACACAGGCAGGTTGTCCTGGCAACCTGCTTGAAGGATCAAACAATTCCTCTCCCAGGTACGAATATATGAGGTGATAAGAGATGCTGTGCTGGTCATACATTGAACACATCTGCTGGTGACCATATTCTATACTTCCTTTTGCAGGCAGCATCTCTACTGTCTTCAGACAATTTGTAATACATGCTTGCAATATAGGGCAGGGAGTTTTTAGGAGTGGGATCAGATTGAAGTTATTATTATTTTTATAGTACTAAAATCATACAGAGTTCTCTCTGTTCTTCCTAGGAGAGATGCCAATACAATATAGACACGATGTAGCATAATGAAATTGAATAAAGAAACCAAAACATGGGGCATTTGTAAGAGGGGTAGGGACAGAGATTGTAGCATTATAGCTACATGGTTAGGCAGCAAAGGCTAACATGTAAATGTAAGTTTCACAAGGTACATTTATGAGAATAGAAATAAAATAAAAAATAAAATTAAAATGAAATAAAATAAAATCAAAATATAAAATGAAATAAATCTATATATTTTATATATATGTGTAATTTAGCAATAATGGTAACAGAGTTCTCTGTAATACACCAAATGAGGTTACCCTTGCTATTAGAACATCCAATTCAGAAGGAATAAAAGTTAACAACTGATCAAATCAAATTAAAATATAGAATCCCCAGCCTACCCTTTCATCATGTTTTAATGGCATGTAAGAAGCATACTTAGATAACCAAGTGAATCTGAGCAAATCTTTATGCACGGATGTCATGGACAAGGACTTACCTCAGCTTTTTACAATATTCTTTTGAAGAGTTGCAAATCTAAAACTAAATCCAAATGTATAATTACTTAGGGATTCTATATGCAGAGAGCTGACTTGGATCATTTGTGAGAGCAAACCAGTCCAGCATACTTGAAATCCAGAAATCTTTGAACTGTACATCCCATTTAAGTGTACACATAAGCTTGTATATAAAGAACACTATACAGCTGAATAGTCAAATAAAAAGGGGCAGTAAAGCTAGCCTTTTCTTGAAGCAATGCCTGGGGTAATCTAAGGGAATTAGCTTCGTGGAATTATTTGGAAGGTGGATTCAAAGCACACTATTATCATTCTAAAATATTCCTCTCTCTTGGAATTAAATTTTGTGAATTCTTTATTTCTCTGCAAAAAGAAAAGCTATGTAAGTTACTCTCATGTCCCAGCTTCAAAATCCTGGAGGTTGTTTCTGTTCTCATTAGGGTCTCTCTGAGTTTTGCTATTAACCTCTGAAGGAACAGGACTTGATTGTAATACTACTTCAGGGGCTGCTGAAGATTCACTCACTAATCCACTTTTATATGTAAATTACATAAATCATTGATTTATATGAAACTGAGGGGAAGGAGATGCCTGTGATTTTGCTAGGTAGAGAATCAAGGCCTGTGTAATTGTCAGCTTTCAGAGTCATAAAATTAAAAGAAAAATAAACCCCTTCAGAATAGCAAGAGTATCCAGTTCATCATCATTCTGCAAACTGGTACCCTTTATGGGTTTTGCTCTTTTTCTTTTCCATCCCCACTGTTCTTAATAATTCAGTACCTTCTTTCTTTAATCATATTATTAGAGGCAATAGACTGATGATTCATTTTGCTTGTTTTGCTCTCTCAGTGATGTCCATTAATGAAGACTTACTTTTCAGCACCATTGACTCAGTTATCTAAATTATTTATTTGGTTGAGCAGTTCAGTGTATCAAACTTTTTTTCTCAGTGTAGCAACTACTTATAGCTCAGATTAGAGTTTCATATTGATTTTCTCCTGGAAAATGTGTATGAAATGGATTGTGCTTTAAAGTGCCAGAAGTAGTAAAAGCAGTGCTGAAGAAAGTATAGCTAAAAAGATAACAATAATTCCTCTTGCTGTAATAATTCCTCTTGCAGTTTTTACATTTGTTCTTTTTTCAATTTAGAATGAGTAAAAGACTTTTGAAAATCGTAATAGTGCTGAAATTCCCATAAGGAAGCTCATATCCTGCTGTTTAGGGTACTGGCCTAAGGTATCAAAGTCAGATATACATTTTCTGCCTTTTGCATTCAGCACAGAGTATTAGTCCCTGGCCACTCTAAATCAGAAAAAAAACAGACTTTATTGTCTTCCCCACCCAAGGCCTGTACACTAAATCACCACCTCCAGAAGCCTTCAAGTAAATCGTCAAAGAATGAATACATATTAAGAATATTTAGTTCACAGAAAATTTTTGAGATGCTTCTCTTGTGTCAATGATTGCCCATTGCCTTGTTTGTCCTGACTGTAAGGAAATTTATGTTGCTTGTGGAATATGTTGGTATTACTCAGCTTCATTTTCTCTCCTTTTTTCTCTCCTACGACCATCAAATTCATAATGCCTCCTTCAGTTGCTTTCACAATTGATCCTACTATTCTTTGCTACTCCTATCTCTTAATGAAAATCATTTAAAATATTTAATTGCTTTCAGCAATTGTTTCTATCTGAATACTAAAACAAAAATAGTCTGATAAATTCTCTTCATTGGGCTTCAAATGACATTGCAAAAGGTTATTTTCTTTGTTATGCACACATTCATAGTCTTCTGCATAATGTTCATATCACTGTTTCAAACTTTCCACTGTAGATGAATATTGGCAAACCTCTCAGTCTCACAAAAGGAAAAAATATTTCAGTGAAATAATGTTACTCTCGTGGAACAAAATTTTCTTCACCTAAATACAGTAGTTTGGGATGATGGGAAAAACTTACAGTTCAAAGTCCTTGATCATCTGGTGGTTAGATTCCTAGGAATATCTGTACAGTTCTGACAAATTTTGTAGGGTCTGTGTAAAGTAGTTATCAGAGACGAGGGTGGAAGCGTGATTATGAGTTGAAGCTTGAAAAGAGTACAAATTAGTAGAAGCTATAAGAGAAAAATGGAAGGTGAGACTTCCAATAAAATGTGATGATATTTGGCAGATGGAAAGGATCTTTGTTGCTTATTTAGTTTGTTATGGAAATGATACACAAAAAGCTTTGAATGCAGAAGTGTTGGAAATTCCTTGACTTGAGACCTAGTACCACCACCTGTGGCTATGTCTGCAAAGTGTGACTTTGGGAGAATTGAAAAGAGCTATTGTATTTTCTTCAGATAGCAGGAATGTTAATTCACAGGCAGGATGTGACACCAATTATCATGGTGTTTCAGCACAGCACAAGTAATAACAAATTTTATTTTAAAGCATTTTCTTGATCTATAAAATATTTGATCTCTCCATTTTTCAGAAATAACCTGAAGCACAGAGGAAGTCTGAAACTCATATTTTTCTCTGTACTAGACAGTGAAACCATTTCTGTGTGGAAGATGAATGATATTTCCCATCAGGAAAACCCTAGGGTTATTCCACCCATGTAACCAATTACATATGAGAGCAAGACCATCCTCTAAATGACTAATTTGTAATGAAAAAGAAATTTGTAGCAAACAAGCTGAGAAATGTCACTCAGATCCTTAGAGTCTATTAAGGACTAGATTGGTAATGCTAAGTTTTCAGTGTATCCCACTATTGGTCCTTAATGCCAATAATGCAGAGCAGATCCCCTTCTCACTACTGCTGCAGCTTATTGTATGATAGAGGTAACGAATACATCATTTTCCATTTGACAGCACAGAAAATAATTTACTTATTATCAAACCCAATCCAGACCATACAATCCCAAACCTTCATATCCTGAAATCTTCAGCATCATTCTCTACCAAAAAAATTGAGATGGAAAGTATTTTGATAACGTTTGACGAATGAATTTAAGTAGCTTTTATTAAATATTTTCTGAACTTAAATGCCTACAGAATATTTGGAAAAAGAGTGTCATTTTTGAAATGTCAATTCCGTAACTTCTAAATTAGTGAAAGCACTCTAGATAAAATTCTAGGCATTTCTTAGAGTGGATTTCTTCCAGCCACCTCTTGCACAGCACAGCACAGCAAGCTCCTCTCTACAAAAATGTTTACTCAAGATGAAAAGCTAGACATGATACTGCTTATCAGAACTCTTAAATGTTTCAGCAGAAAAGACAAACTAATACAGAAAAATAACAAAATCTGAGGTAGGAAAAAACTGCAGATGTTTACCAGTAGTCTGAGTGCAGCCTCATGCTCCAAGGGATTTGTCTTGTCTGTTCTCAAGTCAACGCAGACATGATGCAGCTGCATAATTGTGGTTTAGACTGTTGAGAAAAGAGTTGCATGAGAAAGAACTGTCAGAAGAGGGATGGTTGATTCCTACTTGCTCAGGAGCTACTTTCAATTCCCTGCCCTTTCTCGTCATCCCTGCCAAGTGTCCCTGCTCATGCCTGGCCATGGACCCCAATGACACAAACCTGATCCTGACTCACTGACTTGACCTCACAGCTTGGACTTGCACTTGTCTCACCACTACAGGCTCGTCTGGCAACCCCTGGACTATTGGCTGACTCTCATTGCCATCACCAGACTTGCTGTGCTCTGCTTTGGGTATTATGGGACTGGACCTAAGTGCAATCACAGCCCTGCATCTGTCTTGGGTTCCTGGTCCCCTTTTCCTTAGAGAGCATCTTGCTCTTGCTGCTCTCAGATAATATCTTTAAATGCTTTAAGAAATCATAACACACACACACGCACATACACACAAATGAGAGAAAAAATAGAAGACAAACACAGCAATGGATAAAAATCCTTTGCAGGTCACCTTAGGCATTGCTTTTTTGGCAGAAACCAATTTGAGTATTTATAGCCAAGTTAAAACCCATTGAAAGCACAGGTCAAAATGGAAACACTGACCCTTGTCTACTTCAGGGCTAGTGAGCACCACCCCTGTCTAAGTACTTGTAAGCTGCTTGCAATAAAAAACCCTCTTAGTTTCAGCCCTCCAAGTGTCAGCCCTCTACACTGGTTAATATTATCGAGGGAATCCTTGCCTGACAGAAAGTAATTTAGGATCCATTAAATATGATTACTTGGCCTTGAAAATGATGGATATTGAACAGAATTATAGGATCGCTTTACAAAAGAAAGGTCTCTTTTACATCCTTTCTTGTGGGGCATTAAATAAAGTCTGAGAAAACTCCTAAGGGATTTCTGGCATTTATGGGTTACATTTATGAAAAGAAGGATTGATATTCATATTAAAAACTCTAAAAATTTAACAGGGTGATGTGGTAAGCACATGGACAGCTGTGACATGTCTAAAAAGTGAGTGACATGTTCACCAACTGTTTTCATTTCTTCAGTTATACTAGAGATATGAAAAGTGCCTTTAATTTCTGACTAATCTTTCATGTTCTCCATTGGAATATTAATCCCAAGCGGTTTCCTAAATTCCCCATACTTCTCACTATATCTCTATTTTTAACTGAAGTATTTATGCCAGAGGTTTTCAAAATTCTCAGGTCACTGTTTTCATCATGTCCTTTACTAGCTATATGTTGAAAGGGAGTTTGTGTAGAGGCTTGATATGTTTATGCTCCTTTAACCTAACTGAAATCTAATCCTGAGAAGACTATATTTTAGGTACAGGGGAAGTTTGACTTCTTCATTACTAAATGACCTTCCCTGAAGTTCAAACATACAATGAAAATAGATGGTATGATCTTCCTCACATTTCTCCTACTTGAATTTCCAATCAAAATTGATATATTGAAATAAACTAACACTTACTTTAAAATTCAGGGTTGGTTTTTTGAGGGGTTTTGTTTGGATTTTTTGAGGTTTGGGTTTTGGAGGGTTTTGTCGGTTTTTTGGGGTTTTTTTAAAATTTTTCCTTTTTGCATGAGACAGTGGATTGGCTGATTTTGTCCTATAGAGAAAGCAGGAAATATGACCTCTAAAATTAGAAAAAATGTTTTCAGATGGCTCCCTCTGAAAAGAAATCCTTCTCAAGAGTCAAGGCGAAAAGGGGAAAAATTAAAAAGAAAATAAGGCAGAATTAGGTGTTCTGCTGTGGTCTTCCTGATCTTATGCTTTCCCCGTAAGAAGCTGCCCTAGAAATCACAGCATCCTGAAACGCCCACCCTCACTCTGATTAGTCTCTACAGATAAGTGTTCACCTGACAGACTCGAGTCCCAGATGCTTTACCTGAATCTTCCTCATTAACCATAAGGCAGCAGATTCATCATTAAGACAAAAAACACATTCATCATCTACTTGCTAGACATAAACCCAATCACAGTTTGTCTGGACACGGCACAAGACATGGCCCACTAACAAATCTTGGCTTATGCACTTTCTGTTTTGAAATGAGGAAGGGGTTTAATATATCTTTGATGTAAAAGTTTCAAGCCACTTTGTCAATGAATTCCCTGCCAAACTAATGTTTTATTCCAGTTGTATGTTGAACATATACTCAGACATTGCAAGACTGTTGGTGTGTACTTTGAACCAATTCACATACACTGGCATCTAAATTTTAGTTATTTTTTTAAATTTTAATATATCCTCTCGAGGACATTAAATGATCTCTCTGGTTTTTAGTTCTGACTATATGCAGTGCACACCTGAAGCAAGTCTGACCCCTTCCAGAGGCAGTCTTTCTGCTACTTCATATTATGTGGGATCATTTGTACCTGTGTAAACATGGCACAATATTTTATGAGACTACAGTACTTTAATTTATACTGACAGCAGCTGCTACATGCATAGAGCTGGGGAGATCTCGGGAAATCTCTGCTTCTACAGCAAAGTAGGTTAAGTCTGAGCTGTTTTCTTTTAGCTAGTAAACAGCAACACTCAGCAGCTTCATGCCTCAGGCACACATCACATACATACACATGGGTTTAAATTCCAGTTTTGCCAAACTCAGAGCAGAGCAGTAAAGTGGGATTTTCCACATCTCCTATGAATGCCTTAGCTGTTTGTTTGTTCGGGAAGAGGAGCAGTCTAATTTCCAGTTTCAGTCAGGAAAAACACATGCTTGACATGAGATAACTTCACCGAAAAAGGTTGTGTTAAAACTGATAGATGTCTCAAAAAAATAGTTTTAGTGAACAAGTATTTTCTGATTAAAAGGTGGTTTCATCAGGCAGTTCTTGACCAGTTCCACTGATGTAAGCTTTGCACAAGTTTTGGTGACTTTATATTATGTAAGAAAATGTAATTACATGTATACAAAAATATTTCCTGATAGTGTCATTATAATTTCATAATCCTCAGCATGCAAACTAATGCAGTACTTAACCTCCCCCTTTTTAAAAGGAATTTATGATCACATATCTGGGAATATTTAGAAACATAAGAAGTTTCTTTTGATTTAATTTTTCTTTTCAGTATGTAACTGGAATCTCTTTGGAGAAAATGATACCTGAAAAGTTCTATGAACCAAGTATAGAAGGAGATGCAGAGGGAAAAAAAGATACGTGGTGGCAAAGAAAGAAGCACTAGGCAGCCTTTGATCATGATACTAAAAATCTTTATTAACTATGTTCCAATGTATGGAAGCACACATAAGAATACATTTTGAATTATTCGTAACCTAATTATTCCTTAGACAGCAATCTTAGGTAGCCAGCCTAAGTCAGAAACACATTTTTATGGTGGTAACATAAACGCTGGCAAACAGGAGCTCCTAATGGAAGTGCCAACACAACCTTAGCACTTCCAGTGCAAAGAGTATAATCAAATTTAAGAACAATTGTATCTCATCCATTAAGTGTATTGTCACAAGCTGGCTGTTCAACAGGAAAATAGATGATGACAGCATGCAAGCAAAATAAATCAGGATCAATTGATGTTGTTTGTCATATGTATTTTGTAAGTTTTAAGAATAAAATACACTACACAGTCTTCGGTATTTTTTTATGAATGCTGCTGAAGTGATCCAGCAAGTTGTGTTACAGTACACATTTTCTTGTACATCTCTCTCCTCTCAGTGCTAGAAGTGAACCTAATGAGAAGCTGCAACACCCAGACTGGAGAGCACATTTCATTCTTTGAGAGAGTTTAGAAATGTGTCCTTTACTTCACTTGAATGCATCAAAACAGTAGCCTAAGTTTTTTAGTTTCAGGCCTTTCCAGGGTTCATACACATTTGAAAGTCGCCAGTTTTTTCCTGAGGCTTAAATGATTTGCAGCATCAGCCCTCACCCTGCTGTGCCCATACATATGCACCTAAACATCTTTCCTTTGCATTGCTGTGATTACACTGCACCACAGTGTTTTAAAAACAGTGCTGAACACCATGGTCATACATCACACTGCTCCGCTGTTACTGCACGTATTGCTGGATTTATGATGTCATGCGCTGTTGGACCCCTATCAGAAAATGATACGGTTTCAGACCAGGAGTGAAACGAAATAGTTTCTATAACTTCTCTTGTTTCATTCTATCATTTTTCTTTTTCTTTTTTTTTTTTTTTTCCTCCTAAACAGTGCCATTTTCAAGGAATTGTCAGGTGGCCTAGAGAAAACAGTGAAGATCTGTTATTCTTTTCAGGGATTAATATAGATAGACTCCTGAACAAATATCTGAAGTTGCGCTGTGACATTAAAACAAAGATTCTGAAGATATGAATGAAGACATGGCTTGGCAAACATTGAGTGGAACTGAGAGGAATCCTATGGTCCACTCAGACAAAAACACAGGATGGTGCAGGACTGTGGTGAAGAGCAGTAAAGCTGTTATGAATTGGCCAACTCTGACTATTGCTGATTAGTGGGTAATTATGGCATTCTTAGTTAATCAATCACTCATCTTGAAATTAAGATGTTTGCAACTACTGAGTGAGCATCTTTTACTCTAATTAGTGAACCTGGGTTAAACATAAAAGGTTCTGTTGGTTTGTGGTCTCTGGGTTCCAAAATGTGCTAAAGCAAGCAATGGGATAAATTGAACCATTTTCCTTTCACTCCAATTGTCAGCATTCAGCAACCAAAAGGAAACTGTCTCTTTGGACTGGTGTTTTGGTTTCTAATTCTTCTATGTATTGAACTGGTCTCTGCCAGATTCTTTTAGGTGCTGGAACTGTCTACTTCATCTGTTCATTGGTGGAACTTCTACAGGTTATGTAGTCTTCTTATCTTTTTGAAGATATTAAGTTGTTACTATACAAAAGAGGTGTAGAAGATGTATAGAAACAAATGTCCCATGTAAAGTCAGAATTCATTATGGGATGGCAAAATTGTGGCATGCTTTTGCTGGATCAAAGACAGGCTGTACATAGTGAAGCACCTTCAGCTTCTGACTTACTGAAACAAGGGTTTGAATGGAATGTTACCAAACTCAGACCGCACAGCCCAGGAAGTTGCTCATACCATTATTTGCTTTCTGTCTAAGGGTTAAAGCAGAAGAAGTCAGACACTAAAGAATGCATTGGGGTTTTCAGAATAACTATACAGTAGTGATCACACTGCTGGGCAGATGCAATATCAGAGTCAGTTTTGAAGCCAAACGTATCATTCATCCATACCATTCGACTAGTGGAAATCTTTCAGGCAGCTCACTCAGTACAACTAGTAAAAAATCTTCCTCTGGGTAACTCCAAAATGTATGTTATGTGAAGACAGGTCCTGGAACTTCATGCCTACGCCTGGCAGCTTGTTTATGCCGTCAATCTGTACAGTGATGTCAGATGACCAATGTCAAGCAAACAAAGTAGTTTGTACTTTGTCCTAGAAAAGCCTCAACATCCCCACTAGGACATGGATACACAGGAATGGTGAACAGATGAAATTCAGATTGTCAAGAATGGAAATACAACTACTTCCAGATTTTAAGAGGATCACATGGAACTCTTAGGATTGACAGACATCCGAGATACATTCTTTCACAAAAGGGACCTCAAGAGTACTTAAACTACGAATAGAAAGCTGACAATATCCATAACATGTGGTATAAGGTAGACAGTCTATGGAAGTGTGGGACGGGACCCTGAAAAATCAGCGCTTCCTCTCTCAAATGCAAAGGGCAGTAGACAGGTGTGGGCTGGCATTTAAAGGTGTTACACTCTCATGACGCTTCTGGAGTAGGCAGGGAGTCACAAGTACATGTGTAGGTTGACATGGGTACCCATAACATATTCTGATAACTGGAGGACTTGGCAGGTGTGTAAAATTTACTAGTTTTCTATTTTCTTGTTTTTGTTATTCATGTAATACCCTGCTGGAGTCAGCAGGGTGAAGCTGTGAGATGGAAAATACCTTTAACCTTAATAGCCAATCCTACAGATCTTATCCAAGTAAATATCTAGCCTTAGAAGCCAAAAGAGTATTTTTCTCCAAGCTAATAATTTTACCCTCCCTGCAATATGACTTTAGTTGACATTAAGCACATCTATTAAATTTCAACATACTTCTTGAGTTATCAAGTAATTTGATAATTTGACAATTTGATTTGTCAAGATTCTCTGCAGCGTAGATCAAACTAATTGTATTGACAGACAGGAGGTTTTGGGCAAGTCACTGGAGTTTAAGAATAGAAAGGATTTTGTGGCTCATCAAATCCAGTGTCCAGCTGCCACAGGTGGGCAGGTGTTTCATGTTCTACTGCTGTTATATTTCTGGAAAAATAAACATAGATCTTTCCTAATTGTCTCACTTCAGGCCCTACAAGTTTTGCTGCTACTTAAGATTCTCAGTCTCCCTTTCCTTTCACCTACCTTGTGATCCATATTGAAAATTAAGGCAAAATATTCAAATGCATTTTGAACCATGCGTAGTTTATCCTCCATTGTTCCTTCATCTTCACTGCACAGGAATGTCACTTAATGCTCTCTTAAATTTATGTGGATGAAAAACTTTTTGTTATATATTTTTTAAGACAAATAATGTTTGACTTTCAGCAAGTCTTATTTCACCACTATGCTTTGCATCACTGATGTTTAGCTTTCCTTGCTGACCACTATTTGATTTAATTAATTCTTCTAATTTCTTCAAGTTTGTTCTTTCTTTTGAAATCAGTAAACTCTAAGAGCAACATCTATTAATCCACCAGCTAACCAAAATGTTATCTGTATGTGATCACTTTATGGCCAGCTCTTCTTTAGTGCACATACCACTTGCAAATATCAAATGTAAATCAGTTCTAAAATAGAATCAGCTATATTTGATTCAGTAATCATATAGTATTCTCCACCACATCCAGGAATAATTGTTTCCAAATATTCTTATTGACTTTTTTTTCCCAGGGAGTGACACAGATACTGATCTGCCCAGCAGTAATTTTGACTATTGTGTTCTCAGCTCATTTATTTCTCCTTAACTGAAGCTGTGGTCCCACAGAACTATAAGCCAGTTTAAAAGTTAGATCCTTTTGTCTTTCAGATAATATCTCCAAGGATGGAGACCCCACAACGTCTCTGGGCAACCTCTCCCGGTGTTTTACCATTGTAAAAGCAGAAAAGTTGGGGATTTTTTCCTCATGTTTAGGTGAAATTTCCTGGTTTTCAGTCTGTGCCTCTTGCCTCTTGCCCTTGCAGTGGGGACCACTGAGAGGAGTCCAGCTCCAACTTCTTCCCTATCTCCCATTATATATTTATACACATGGATAAGATCACCACTAAGTCTTCTCTTTCTGAGACTAAACAGCCACAGCTCTTTGAGCTTCTCCTCATAAAGCAGATGCTACTTAATCACCTTACTGGCTTTTTGCTGGACTCGTTCCAGCTCTCTCTTGTACTCTTGTACTGGGGAGCCCAGCAGTGGGCACAGCTCTGAGAACATGTTTGTTTTCTCCAAATCTGTTTTTGTTTATGTTCATTTTACTGGTTCAATGAAAGGAATCAATTTCCATTTTATGAAAAATTTTTAGCTCCTGCATGCATAGATGTATCTTGGAATATATTGCACAATTTAATATTTCAGTGTTGTAAGGAATACTTTATCACTCAGAGGCCACCTAAGCTAGCAAATGGCACCGGATGTGCAAAGTCGGAAACTCAAACCTCACATATTAGGCACAGCATGTGCAATTTTATATTGCCTTTTAATTTTTCACTTCTATATCATCAGAAATTTCTTTTACATTGAAACAAATGAATCCACAGGAAGGAGGTGAAGAGAAGGGTAACTTTCTATGGAGTATGTCAATCTGTAGATTAATTAATACATTGATTCCATCTGAGAGCCTGAATGTACCTGTCTTCCCACTGAGATACCCACTGTGCAATCAGTGGTAATTTAAAAATCAATTGCTCTTCTGTAGTAATTAGGTTTGTCCACTTAAACAGATATAATTGATAGAGCCTGCAACTAATTTCAAAGCAGGGATTCTTAAGGGATTCTAGAGATTAAGGGCTCTGAGCCAGCAATTTGTGGGGTTTTCACTCAACAAATGAACATCTACATATACTGGTTTGTGTATGTTTCAAATACATTATGCCAGATAAGAAAATTATTTTGAAATATACTTCTAAACAAAGCAAAATATATTGCTAGAGAAAGTGAAAAAGTTAATGAAAGTGATGGCAGTTAGGCACAACTCTATCTTACAAGTACTAAAATACAATTACTCTTACATTTCATAGAAGTAAATATGTTACTTTTAAAATTTCATCAGATTCTTTTAAAATTTCTCTTTCTTTTCCCTACCTTTTAATAAGTCTGGCTGAGTAAAGCTTACTTTTTTCAAAAATTTCATTAAATGTTGTTTTCTGTTTTGAGCATACAGAGAGAATTTATGGAGCTCTTGCCATAGTGCTTAATCAAATAAAGTATGATACTTGCACGTGTAGAATACATATTTCTGAGATTCATTAAACAACTATCTCCCCTCAAGGCAATTCATTGTTATGCACCAGAGGGCTTTAAGATGGACTATTTAGGAACAAGGAAAAAAAAAAAAGCAGAAAATAGGGCAAGAGAAAAAGGAAGAAACCTAAGACTAACATGAAATGCATATTCACAGTTTTAAAATCCTTTGCAATTTATTGCAGCCCTGAGGTGGCATTAATTGGCACATTAGCAAGTTATATACTGTGTTATGTGTCTATTTAGCCTATCACACAATAAAAATAACACCAGGGAAATCGCTGTAACACACTGCATATACAGCACGTGTTTAAAGTAGGGAACACCTCACAAAAGCACACAAAAGCAGATTAATGATAATGTGTTGCAGTTAACTCACAGACTGTACCCACAACTCCTAATTGAATTGCCAACTGTCAGCTTGCAGAGGCATCTTCACAACATTTTAAGGCAAAATCTTATGCTTCCTAAAAATTAAAGAGAATTGAAATTTATTTGAATGAGGACTGGTTTACCATATCAATAGACTACAGCGTATATCCACAAAAAGACTAATCACTCATTTTTTGTAAACATTGAGACTGAGATGTTAATACTTGCTCCAGACAGTGTGCCTTCTACAAGAAGTAGAGCAATATGCATTTAGAATGATAAGGCAAAAGAATTACATAATTTACATTCTTGTATAAAGTTTTCTTTCACAAATGAAGGAACAACTCAGCATTTCATAATCTTGAAATTCACTACTAGCCAGTGAAACTACTGTATTGTGCAATTTTTCTTTAAGGAAAGTTTAGGAATTCTTTCAGTGTTGATTTTTTACATTTCATTTTCTTTGAAAAAAAAATAAAAAAGAATCTTACATGTAACACCATAGCTATCACTAGAGCTAATTCTGTATAACCTCTCAAGTGCCAACAGGCAACAATCATGCTGATTGTTTCAGTATGCTCCTGGCTTATTATCCATTAAATAAAACCTAATCTAGATAAGTAAAACAAGGATAATGTATATACCAAAGCATGCACATTCTGCATATTCTCCTTATGTAGAAAACTTACAAAATGTTAATATTAGTGTGCATGGAGAATGAATAACAACCTCGGGGTGTGTATGCATCAGAAGGAAAAACCAGCTGGAGAACATTTACGAGAATGGTGTGTATCCATAGCACCTATATTAGCAGGTCATCAAGATCACAGCACATGTCTGCCTACAGCCTCACAGGACACACAGAGAAGGAGCACAGCACAGCACAGCAAGTAAATCCCAATGGCTTGCTGAACTGGGACAGGATTGTGGAAATAAGCATGGTCAGGTTACAAAAAGACATATCCACAATGGAGATGTGGGAAGAAGGAGTAGGTGAATGGCTGAAATCAGTTTAGATTTAAAATAAATCCACTTTCCAGTCCTAGCAGGTCTTGCATTGTTGCTACAATGTTGTATTTCCTATAAACCTTGCCTATTTTTTCTTTGGCATCATAAAAACATATAATTTACTCCATGTGTTTGCAGGGTTTTCTGTTAAAACATATTGGATGAATTCACCTGTTTTGCTATAACTCAGATAGGACTGAATTTAGTATTTTTGGATTAAACTTTCTGAGAACTTCCAGAACTACACAAGAAGATTCTCAGCTGTTATTCATTGCAAGAACTTCATTAAAATGAAGAGAGCTACAACAATCTACACCAGCTGTGGATCTGCTACATTAGTTTGTTACCAGGCACATGCAGAACTCAGCATCTTGTGTACTTGTTTCAGACCAGACCAGAGGTTTCAAGAACAGGCTGCTAAGGCTGGATATACTTTAAAATTAAAGAGATGCTTTAAAAAGAAAAATATATCTATTCAGGTGATATGCAATTATAAAATGACTAATGACATTTCTGAATAGCTTTATGAGATGCACGTGGCAAATATTATGCACTTTTTATAGCTGGGGGATTGACATCTAGAAGCCTAAGTGACTTGCCTGTGGTTATATAGTGTTTCCAAGCTTTCAGCTCTAGGCTGTCCCAATCCCCATTACAACCACAAGACTTGGCTCCCTTTCAGTGAGGTTAATGTGTGACTGTATGCTATTGAAGCAATGATCAACGCTAGCTAAGCTGTTTGCTTGAGCATCTAAGCTTAAATGGAAATAAATTTTGTTCCGTAGTGTTAAAATTTGGCTTACATGTTGCAAAGTAGGTCAGATGCTATTTATACCACTGGTAATGAGACTGATTTGATTTCTAATATTGCTAAGCTAAGAAGGAGTGATTGTTCTACAGACATTTGTTCCCGGATATCAGAAAAGTACATCTCAAGGACAGTTATTCAGAGATACCAGGGCCTGCAAAATTACTTTGTCCTTAAGCCTGTAAATGCTGCCAACTTCTCCTTCATTGATGTATACAACATTCATGAGTAAACAATTATTTTTTAATATATACAGCAGTTGTTTGGAGTTTCCTCAGCATAGATGATTGTCTCTTGAATTCCCAGGACTGGGAGAGAGGGCTTAACACCCAGAGCAGAAAGACAGTACAAGTTACTGCAGCCTCTTTAAATCTTTACTGATTTACATCTTTAATTTTTTGTCTGTTCCTCATGCCAGGAGTCAGATCCTAGCCTCATCCATTGTACAGAGATGGAATTTCAGCAAAAGGACAGCTGAAAGGAGAGGATGAGTGAGCTGGCAGGCATGTTTTTCTAAGAAATTAATGCTGCACATGCAAATACTTATTTCTTTAATTTCAGTCTGCATGAACCAAAGAAAGAAAATAAGCAAAGCTCTTAGGAAAATGCATCTGTATTAAAACCTGTAATAAACTTTATCTCATGGAATGGCTATTTATGTCTTCAGTGTTACAATTTCACTCACAAAGACGGTCTAATCAATTATCTGAAGTTTAAAAAGGTGGGTTTTGGTAAGTTGTCCTTTATTTTTTTTGTAAGTTGAAAGGAAAGCACAGAAGACATCTGGTCTTCTGTAATTCCTGGGATAGGGCAGATAACTGAAAAATAATTGAAAAATAGAAAAAAATCTGCAATCTGTCTTTATGTGGACTTTTGATAAAGAGTTTAAGATTTGACTAATAGAGTCCATATTGAGATATAAATGCATGTGTCTAAGTCAAAAGTCTAGAGATGGGAAATTCTCTGTCCCAATGGGTACAATGTAACCAGCCTCATCCCTGTCCTGTTTTATTAACAGACATTTACAGTTAATTTCTCACACTTTGTGGTGCTATCTGCATTTTCTTTTATGAGGCAGAATCACAGAATCACAGAGTGATTTGGTTTAGCAGGGACAAAACCCAGATTACTTAATCCAACCCCTTGCTTTGGACAGGGACATCTTGCACTAGACCAGGTTGCTTAAAGCCCATCCAACCAGGATCTGAGAACTTCCATGGATGAGGCATCCACAGCTTCTGGGCAACCTGTTCCAGTGCTACTACTCTTATTTGTGCAATATTTATTCCTTATGTCCCATCTAAATCTACCCTCTTTCGGTTTAAAACTGTTACTGCGTGTCCTGGGCCTTGGAAAGTCTTACAAGCCTCCTTTAAGCACAGGAAGGCTGCTGTAAGGGCTCCCCGCAGCCTTCTCGTGTTCAGGCAGCACAACGTTAATTCTCTATCTGTCCTTACGGGAGAGGTGCTCCAGCCCCATGACCNCCTTGACCATTTCCATGTCCTCTTCCGGACTCACTCCAACAGGTCCATGTCTTTCCTGTGCCAGGGACTCCAGAACTGAATGCTGATGGTTTCTGGTTTTTTCTGTATATCTTCAGCCCTTTGCCAGCCATTCCTCTGAGGTAACCTCAGCCAAGCTGTGGCCACCAGGGAAGACCTGACTACTGCAGGGCATCTGTCCGTCCTTCAGCCAATGAGTTCCTGCACTTGTTTGATCCCTCTTCTGCAGAGGAGGCAAAACTGTTACCTTTGTGTCCATGTGTTATTGAAAGTGTTTTCAGACTTCCTGGGCACGTCTCTTTTCCCCTTCCCTTGTAGCCACTATTTCCCGGCCTTTTAGACCAGAAGGTTCGGCCTTACGGTGTGTTTATAACACATCAGGGTATAACTCTGCCATCGTGCTCTAGCTGCAACCTCGCAACCACCGGGAATCGCTTATTTGCTTTGAGGATGCTGAAGTAGAAAATGGATCTTATTTGTAGGGAGTACCGTGTCACACCAGCTAATAATTCATCAGCAGAGCCAGGGGGCATTTTCTGCCTGGGCAGACATGAAGCCGGAGGGCGACTTCCCCGCCCCTCGTCCCGGCCCCGGCCCCGGCCCGGCGGCGCCCAGCGGCGGCGGGCGGGGCCGGATTGCGCGGGGAACGGAAAGCTCCGGACCGGGTTTCCCGTTGTCCCGGTGCCATCCGGGGGGGAAGAGTTTAGGCGGCAGCAATCCCGGGAGAGATGAGGAAGGTGGAGGTGCGGTAGCTGCTTCTCCAGGTCGCTCCCTTCTTCGCCGCCGGTCCTCGCCCTTCCTCTGGGCCGAGTGCGGCCCCGGCGCGGCGCTGCCGAGCCCCGGGGCACCGCCGGGCCGGGGCCGGCCGTG
>WBMZ01002035.1:383-34135 GCA_013400975.1 Atrichornis clamosus
AAAACCAAAACAAAAACAACCTGAAAGAAAGAAAATCACCCCATTGCAGGTGGCTCGGCTATTCCAACTACTCCTGTGTCTGAGAGTGCTCCCGTGTCCTGCCAGTAGAGGAGCGGGGGTGGATCGGGGGGGGCGGCAGGACTGCGCCCCTCCCCGGGGCCACCACCGATCCCGGCCAGGGGAGCGCTGCGGGCGGTGGGGGGGGGCGGGACGGGCCCGGCCCCGCGGAGCCTTCCCATTCCACCCTCCCGGAGCCCACACCGGGGGGCGACACCCGTGCGGAGCCCCCGGCAGCCTGGTGCTGCCTTTTACGGCTCTTTAAATATCTTGGGGCGCTGACGGGCAGCAGCGGCTGTCAGCCGCCTGGTGCCGGGCTGGTGGCAGGCACCGCGCATTGTCTGCCGCCTGACCAGGCGTGCCGTGTGTTGGGGTCCAAGCCGCGGGGGGCGGTGGGGGTGGTCTGCCCGTGTTCCCTTCCTGGGCACACATCCACAACCTTTAAAGGCTCCAGACACGGAGATCTGACAGCCCAGGAGCTGCGGGGAGGGTAAAACCCTCAGACAGCCCCACTCCCAAATTCCCAGCCCCGTGACTCACCTGTTTTCAAATCCTGCCTTGTGCCTTGGACTGTGATAAAAGGATGACAACAACAACAAAACCCGCATGAAACAAAATCTTTCAGCCCTCCCCCTCGCCTCCCTTAAAAATCCTAATATCCGCTCTTTCTGATCCCTAAAACCACACCCGTGATAGAACTCGGAGGACTCACTAAAAGACCTAACCCTGTTTTTTAAAGAAGGTATAGCCACTACAGTGAAAAGTGAAACAGCATCCGGCACTGATCCATCCCAGGGATAGCTCTGTTAACACCTTGTCCACAAGCAGGCCCCTCTGCCTGCAATCACGGCTTATCCTGAATGAAAGCAAATTAAAAGAATAGGGCAGTAAAAAGAGTCATTTTGCTGCTCAGTGCGGGTGTCCCTTTTAAAACAATCTCTATTTTTTAAAACTTTGAGCTGGTCCACGCCCCGTTTTCACAGAGCCGTAAGTATAGTCATTTAGAAATGGATGCTGTTCAAGTACAGCCCCCTGGTGCACAGGCACAGCTGTGAGGGGTGGCAGGATGAAATAATACGGACACAAATATTGCTACAAGGGCTCCAAGATGAACACAGCTGCTGCTGTGGGTGGAAATAAGCTATACCCCATAAGCACCTTTACACGTGTACAAGGGGCTGTAGCGGATTTTAAACAGATACAGGCAAAGGAGGAGTGAAATTGTTATCTATAAACCAGCCTTTGCTGAACAGTTCCCCAGTGAGAAATGTTCCCAGTGTAATCACAGTGGGTCCAGTTTAGCAATCCAGAAGCAGAGAAGTCCATAGGAATTTTGTAAGAATAAGGTCTTTTGTAACAGGCTTCAGTTTCTCCCAGAGAGTAAAAATTATTTATCTTCTTGGGACCAAAATAAAGCACTTTACATTTTTTCCTTTTTTTTTCCCCTACTTGCAAGGAAAAAGCAGCCCACTCCCAAAACCATTTGCAGTCTCATTTTCTCCTGCTTCTCGCTATTGTTCTGTCTTCTTTTTTTTCTTTTTCTTTTTATTTTTTTTTTTTTTTGATAACATAAACACTATTTATTTTAGGGGTGGATTGCCAGCAATTTTTACCTTCTCAGAAGAAACGTTACTCCAGATCAGCACAGCTGGAAAAACGCACTGACACGGCCAAGCCGGGAGCAGAAGGATGCAGCAGGACCAGCCACAGGTATATACACACCTCCTGTGAGAAAGGGCTTGCAGACCAGGCTTAGGCTTTTAATGTGCCTTTCAAAGGGCTTGATTGATTGCTGTTAATCCTGTGAACAACTTCGGTGTTGTTAACAGGACTGGCCGCATTAGTAAAGGTACTTGCATGCATTAGTATGCTCCTCGTCCCCATGACGCCCATAGACAGCTTCCCAATGACTTCCAGGAGGGCTGGATCAGGCCCTTGCTAGCAGCAAGTTTTTAATGAACACCGTTTGGTGCAGGCAAGGGGGACACAGCCATACATCAGTCCTGACTGTCTTCATTCTCCAGGAAACGAGCAAGTAAAGAAGAAAGGCAGGAATAGGCCGAAAGGTTGCTGGAGGGGGATTCTTCTGCTGAACTTCAAACCCCTGAACCCACAGCACACAAAACCATCAGTAGCTGTACAAAAAAAAAAGAATTCCAGGCAAGTTTTGTTCCAAATAAATAAGCAAAATATGTGAATTTTATTTTTAAATAGAGAACCTAAATGGCAGGCAGGTTTTACTCCAAAGAAATAAATATATGTGTGACTTTTGTCTTTAAACAGCAATTTATCCTTCTTTAGATCTAGTTAGCTATATCAGCTCATATACTCACAGATTTTCTGCTAGTTTTTTTTTTTTATTAAGACCGTTTCCAAATGAAACATGAGACTGTTAATAGCAAAGACACATTCTTATCACATTTTAGATACAGTTCACAGCTGCTGTTAAAGGGCCCAATCCTGCCAAATCTAACTCAGCTGGGATTGTTTTCTCCAGCTTGTTAGGCTTTGCAGAGAGCGCTGACAGGATCAGGGCATATTAGCTACGTAATCAAATGAAATAATTGAGAGCTACATGTGGGCCTCTAATGCATCTAACAAAAGAAGAGGGACTATCATCCACTAAACTTTGGGTGAGAACCAAAGCATCAGGGGATGGGCCCGATCCTGAAAAACTTAATCTGCATTGTTGTTAATCAGTCGGCTGTGGTCAGAGGGATTATTCATCTGAGGAAGGATTACTGATGTGAACATTTGCAAGATTGGTCCCTGAATTAATGCATGAATCCGTGTGGGTTGGGGTTTTTTGGAGGTTTGTTTTGTTTTGATTTGTTTTGGTTTTTTTCTCTGCCTTAGTTAGAATCAAGAAGGTTGATTGAGGAGAGGGATGAAAAATTATTTGTATCCAAAGCAGCTTAGCACAGGATTGGAGTCAATGTAGGCAACAAAAGGTATCACTGTGATAAAAAAAAGAGTTTGTTTATGGAGGCATTTTTGTTATTTAAGTAGCACTGCTGAGTTTGAGCCGGCAAAGTGAAAGTTGCAGAGAAAGCCATGGCTAATAGAGGACAGACAAATAGAAGAGAGTGTGCATGCATGTGTTTGCACGTGTGTTTAGACACAGGATTTGTGCAGACACATACATGCACATCATTACATTCCACACAATGGATTCTGCCATCTAAACAAAGGTCTCCAGAATATTCCTATTACCCGTGCTGCAAATACTGTAAACATGTTGTATTAGTCCTTTGAAAGGAATATCAAGTTTATTATCTCCACATCCCTTTTCATAATAGGTATGTCCCTGTACATAATGAGCAATGAAAGCAGGCAAGCTTGTATTGTAGGGAAAATAATGCTTCGTGTTAATACGGTCCTTTTCATCATCAAATCATTGTGCAGTCATTAGCAAATTAATGCTTACAGCGCCCCTGTGAGGAAGGGAGATTTCAATTTAATAGGATCTGGTAGCACCACCAATTACAAACGTTGCTCGATCTAATAAAATTCTGCTCTGCTTTGATAAACTGCTTGTGTTTTGGCTGAAACTCTAAATTGGGCACCAGCATCTGGTTCAAATTCTTTAATTATTTCTCGAAAATTTCATCTGGATATATTTGTCAGTCCCTGAGAACAACCTATAAGATTAGGCTGGTTTGAACTGAGTCAAATGAGATGCTTTGTAAAGCTCTCCTGTCCCCGTGCTTTACAGCATGTTACTAAGAGCTGTCAGGAGGTGAAGCTCTTTCTCAAGTTTTTTTGCTATCTCTGGGAAAATCTGCCCCAAAGTGGCCAATTAAAAGCCTTGGGAAAATGGCAGTTCTCGTGTGCTCACTAGAGATGCAGATTTCCAAACCCAGATTCCCCAGTGACGGGGCTCTCACTGGGTTTGCTACAGCAGACAAGAGTTATTCCTGTCATTGCAGCTCAGGGCCAGGACAGGCCAGGAAAAACTGGAATCTGGATACCTGAGACAAAAACAGGGAGTATGTCTTCCTTGTGTGTTCAGGGCTGACAGGGAGATCCAACAGTGAGAGTGGAGCAGAAACTAAAAAGAAACAGCTGGGGGGAAGTTCAGGTGAACTGGAAAGACAAGGAGGTTGGAGTATCACTGGGATGGATTCAGAAGGGACACAAATGAGGAACAGACTGAGATTCAGGCTCAAAGATAGTATCTGCACCAGGAAATGAATGACCAGGTTCAGAGCATAAGTTTAAGAAAAACATCAATTTCCTTAATCTTAGCACAGTCTATGACATGTTTGGTCCTTACCAGCTCCCAGGTACCTTCTGGGTGCAGACTGGAGGTCGTCACAGACCTGTGTGGTGTTTTCAATAGGCACTACAGACAAGGGTAATGTGGGCTTCTTTATGGAAAAGAGCATTTAACCATATGGATACTTGGTGCCATACCATTTGGACCCAGGGTTAAAGAATTTTCCAGTTATTTATTTGCATTGGCCCAGTTAGCCAGAGAGAGTTTTGGAGGAAAGGTTGTATTGAGACACAGCAGTCTGCTTCTCAGTAGGAAGAATCTGTGAAAATGGAGAGAAATGGGAGGGGAGATAAATCTAATGGGCAACTGCCTGTGGTACAAAAACAGGGAAAAGAGAGGGATTAATATATAAAAATGTGATGTAAGAAAACATCAGAAAATTAACTCTGGTAAAGCATAGAGGATCTGAGAGCTCTGTGACTGGTCGACTCAGAGGTGAGGCACCGAAAGACTGAGGAAAGACAAAAGAGACAAATTGAGAAAGAGCCAAAAAGTGAAATTGAATAAAGGTCTGGAACAGGAACAGGGAAGGCAGAGAAGGGGTGGATCTGAGATGGGAATGAGTTAGAAGAACAGGAGGTCTTGTTTGAGAGAATATTTGCCCCTAAAATTCCCCTCTTCTGTGTACTTGAAATGTGAGGCAGAGTCCCTTGGTCCTCTACAGTCAACAAACAGCACTACACATGCCATCTACTCTGTGAATGATCATGTAATTAAAGTCTGAATTAGAATGCATATGTACAACAAAGGAAAATCCAGGTTGTGCAAGTAACCTCAATTCTGGGAGCTCTTAATATTTAAGTGCTTGTCTTTGCAACCAGAATAATTTCCTTTTAATTAGGGCTTGTGCGCAAGGAAAAAAAAAAAACAACCCCAAACGCCCCTTTTTTTTTTTTTTTATATCCAGTTTGGGATTTGGGGACTTTAATGCAATTTAACAAGGTTAAAGATGGATTTTAAGCCAGCTTTCAGGGAGTGCTGTCTTCCCAGAATTGTAGTCACAGTCAGTGCATATTCTTGAAAATCAGGCCTAACTCCGAAGAGAACTTTAAGCAGCTAATTCGTATTTGGGCACCCAGCCGCTTGCTGAACTTTAGAGAGAGTGAAGTGTGGAGATTAGGTGTGTGACGTTAGCATCCCAAATCACTGCTCCCTTTTCACATGGACCTTTACAGCCGCAGGGGAAAAAATGGCAGAGTCAGTGCTCAGATCCAGAACACCCTGATATCCCGTGGCACGCTTTACTTCTGAAGCCATGCCCAGCCTTGCTTTGAACGACACATGTTGTAGGCACAGTCTCAATACTGTATTTGTTTGCATGAGTGAATACTTGTTTTATAAAACCCATTCTTGCTCCTATTTTATTCTCCAAGTGCCCAGAGGGAATGACAGTCTGGGTCGAGCATTAATGCTGCTGATTTCACGTACCTCATTCTAACACAGATGCATGGCAGATGACCAAGTGCTGACAGCGTGTGTGTGTGTGTGTGTGTGTGTTCTGGGGAGACTGTGAGCCCCTGTAGGAGTGCATCCACACATGTGTGGAACTACTGTAGACAGAGCAAGAAGGGTACTCTGTAGACAAATGTGCAAAAACACTCCTCATCAGATTTCTGTTAGAATTTCATAGTGTCCTTAAAGAATTTTTCTTTCCTCTCCCTGCCTGTCTCTCTGCCTATTTCACTCCCTTTCTATCTGTTTGTCTACAAATCTACAAATATATCAGTTCTTTGCTGTCTGATAGATGATATCTCTACCTGCATTATTTGTTACTGGTGTTGCAAATATGCTCAGTTTCCTTAATAGTCAAATTTATAAATCCATCCTAGAATTTATGGGTGTAATAAAATGTAGATCTGTTCTTATACCTTTTTAAACTTCTATTGATTATTTCTTTTTTGTCTGTTTTGGTCCAGAATAGTAAATCACCTGTACAGCAAGCTGTCTCCTGAAGGCCAGGCATGCAGATGGAGACAGTAAAGGAAATAAGCAAAGATATTCAAAGAGTTCATGGCTTCAACAGAGAGAATACTCGTGGTTCTAGTTAACTGTTGAGCCAAGCCCACATTAATAAGCTTGTGGAACACATACAAGAGGTCATCTGGCTGCTGTGTGCACACTCAAGTGGGCATTCTCCAGGAAAGTGTAGGATCTTGGTCACTTCAAAATGAATTTTCCACCTGGATGTTGGCTTTCTCTCAGACACCCTTCCAGCATCTCAGGAAAACTGTGCATCTCATGAACATCCTCCTGATCTAAAAGTGATAGTTATAGTACAAGTGACAGCATAATACAAAGATTCAGACTCTGCTTGTTACACTGTCTGAAACATGAGGGTGAAGAGGTCTTTTCCTGTATTTCCAGCTGGTGGGTTGTGCTGGGCCTGAAATTAGGACAGACAATTTTCCATCCTTTGTGTTTTCTGCATGTATCCATTTAATTTAGGAGCCTCAGCTACATCTGCAGTTGATGCTAAAAGATAGGTGTTATTGAGGGCTGTTCATCTCTCCAGACCTTTAGCTGAAGAGGAAATGGTAGATTAGAATTCAGAAAGCAGAAGTGCTAGATCTCTAGGAGGCAGCAGATGAGAAAAATGCTTGGAGAAGATCAAAAGAGGGACTGGGAGAGGGGAGAGAGAGAGAAATTGAGAGGAAATGCAAGGGAGAAAGGAAAACTCTAGTCACAGTGAGGACAGGAGGAGGTAGAAGGACTACATTTCCTGGAAGAACTAGAAAAGTCTTGGTGAATAAATTTGTTGGGATAAAAAAATGCAGAATTTACCAGAAAAGAACTGGGTAGGTAAAGCTATTGAGGTCTTTCCGAGGAAGCTTTGAACAGACACTTAAGTAAACTAGATGCAAGAGCCTGGAGGGGTAAAAGCATAAAGTCAAAGAGGTCACGCATGTGGAGAAATGGCAAAAAACACATAGGCACTTCCAGAGCCTGTAATGGAGTAACAGGTCTCTGAACCTTGCCATAATTCCACAGCTGTGAATTAATGTAAGGGTCTGAACAAAATGTTCCAGCTCCATCTACAGTGGCTCCTCATGGAAACTTGTTATTCCTACCATCCATTATGTTGTGACAGAAAATAATGGAAGGAGTTTAAGGATATCACGACCTTTGTGAATTTATCTACACTAAAAAAGTGCATAAGATGAGCAGAGAAGTTTGTGCATGTTTTATTTACATGCATATTTTGACTTTGAAACCAGGGATATGCCAGCATTAGTTTCTGAAAGAGTTGGAAGCCAGCTTTCTTGTGTGAAATAATGGGACAAGTTTAAATATGAGTTGAAACTTCCTCCCACTGGACTGATTGGGAGGTCTCTCATCAGAATAAACAGCAATTCATCTCAAGCACATGGAACAAGTCAAACAAAACACAGGTATCCAAAGTAGGATCAGGTGGAGACTCAGACTCAAAATGGGAGAGTTTCTGTCCAGTAGATCTGGTTCTGTGTGTTGGTTCATGCTTCTACTGGCAAACAGCCAGAGAGGTACTAAGAAGAACCCTGCTAGGTCCCAGACTGGCAGAATCAGACCTTGCTTTCCAGGGGCGATTGATTTTGAATAGAAAAGGCCTGGTCTTCTTCCCAGTCTGTGTAGAGGAAAGGAAATACTGTATTTCTTCTTGTTTTTAACTGCAGCAAATGCCCAACTAACTAGCCAAAGGAGACCATGGTGTCTGCTTGCTAGCAGCACAACTTGACCAAAACTAAGACTCCACAGAGTGGGATACAAGGGTGATGCTCTGCCATTCTTTCATCAGAGACGTGTAGCAAATGCCAGTCAAGTGTATTATTACTCTTGCCTGTGAAATCAGTGGGGAGAGAGGCTTCCCTAGTAATCATGTGAGAGAGAATTCTGAACCCTTGAAGAACCAGGATCAGGCCGTGGAGAAATCAGCTACTTTAAAGATTTTACATGGCTGAAAAACATTATGTAATGAGGTTGCAACCCTGCACATAACAACTTATTCAGTATCGCTGGGTTCAGTTGTTATGAAATGGAACATTTTTAGCCAAGAGATGTCTATCCCTAGGTGATTTTTTTTTTTGCATTCACACAGCTGAATCAGTTGAATTTCTGTTACTCTATATAGCCTGTGAGCCTCAGGCCTGGGGAATTTTGTCCTACTGACATGTGGTCAAATCAGGCTGTTAGAGCCTGAAAGCTTGGTTGTCTTCCACAGTCACCTCAAGAGGTCAAGTTATGACAAGAGCCTTGTTGATGGCTTGTGAATTTTCATTACATAAAGTGGACTAGTCTTGTTTTCAGAACCCACACTAGTTTGTGCCTAACTGAAGATGTAGATACAATTTTTGGTGACTGTATTCTGCAGGAAACTTGTTTCCAAAGGGAGTAAGTGTGGCTGTCCGAAGGACATCAGTTCCCTCTATCTTTGCCTCTCCCAAGATTTACAGAAAATTTAGGTCAGGTTTCACAGCCCGTCCCAGAAAGGACACAGCTTTTTAATCTAAAAGGAAGAGCTCTTTCATGCAAATATGAGTTCTGTTTTAATGATTGGTATAAAATATCTTAGTCCATAGCAGGTAAGGATCTGCTCTTTCATGACAAACTATTAAACAGGAAAGCTTGTTGCTATTGAAATCCTCTATTCTATTTTTTTGTGAAAATAAGAACTGAGGGGTCAAAACATCTGCAAAAGCAGATCAGACTCAAAGACACTGTATCCCCCACGATGCCCTTCAGTTCCAAAGCACTAAAACTCATCTCAAGTGTTTCTAAGGATTGAAAGCTGCAAATAACTCTTTAATATTACCTCTCAAATATACACATCAAATACATATGTATACATTTTAAAGAACTCTTTTGGTTGTCACATCCCCTTTCCTTTCTCTCAAAGAACTCAACTTGGTCAGCAGCAGATAATCTACCAAATCATCCCCAGTCATCATATCTCATTGATTTTGCTATACCTGCCACAGAAGATATTGAAGGTTTGAAAATCAGAACTCAATAATGTCAGGTGAGCTTGGGAGAGCAATGTGCTTTCTGATAAATCAATACATCAGGTGAACAATCTCAACGTGCACCCTAATATTGACATTAGTATTCATTTCTCCACATATAGCTTTCAATGGTTTTAGTTACTGTCGTGACATTACTAGGATCATATTCTTGTATTTCAGCTTGTGTAAACTGGAAGGCACTCTGATATAAACCCATTTATGTGAGAGTTGGAGTCAGACTGAGCAGTATTAGTTCCAAAACTTAACTGAGTACAGAACAGCTTGTAGACCCCACAGTGTTTTTGTGTCCCTGAGCTCATATCAGGATGAGATTCAGGACTGCATCAAGGTTCCTGTGCCATGGTTTCCATGGAAAGAAATGTGAGACATGCAGTCTGGATGGGAACTATTTCATGCTTTTTTCAGATCCCCATAGTATGAGCAATCAGGGAGTTAGAACAATGATGATTGAATAAAATTAACAAAATAAATAAGTATTTGCTAGTCAGTTTGAATATAGTCTTTAAATATGTTGGCTTAAACTGAACCCTAAACCACTCAGTAGACTTTCCAAGGTTCTGGCATTTGCATTGTGCTGGCAGTGAGGGATGTGAATGATAAGGATGGAGTTTCATACCTGAATCTAGTGCTGCTCACAGTAGGGACGTCATCTATCTATGCTGACCTCCAGTTTCCCATTTGCACTGAGTAATAGACTCACTAATGAAGAGCCACTCTGTTTTTTCAAAATTGATGACTTTAGATTTTTCTCTGTACAATACCCCAGAAAACAGGAGGTGAACCTCCAACTGAACCTCTGGATG
Organism: Atrichornis clamosus; assembly: GCA_013400975.1. NCBI lineage: Eukaryota > Metazoa > Chordata > Aves > Passeriformes > Menuridae > Atrichornis > Atrichornis clamosus. The sequence continues at coordinate 10,520 of WBMZ01002035.1, forward strand.
GCATTTTATTCCTGAATAATCAAAATTAGCTGGTGGAGATGCTTTTATCCATTCAATAAACACAGAGTGTAACATGGAAAGACTCACAACTAGTCATTAACTTGAGTGAGTTCCTGAAACTAGGTGGGAAAGTTTCAGTTCCAAGGTCGTAAGTGGTCCATGAATGCATAGAAAAAAGGTGACTATGGTATATAAAAACCACATGACAGATAGCAGTTTTCCTGGACACAATAATTTCCTGGGAGATAATTTGCATGATGGTGGACAGAGATGCCTGGGAATCTTAGCAATGATGAAACACTCTTCTGCAATATGACCCAATGCAGGCAAAGAATGGAAAGGGCTGAGTGTAATGCTGCTGTTGGCCCCTATCCAGTCTCCTGATTGAATAACAGTCTGATATCCAGTACACGCTCAGTCAGACAAGGTCCAAGATGGAAGAAAAGAAAGAAAAGACCACTACAGTCATAACTGCACTGTGAAATGTGAGTACTTGGATGTGATAATAGCAGGGGGTTTTAAAGAGAATGGAAGGTGTGATGCTCTTGGAGCCATCCTCTCAGATGTTGTCCAAGGAGAAGTTCAGCATCCCTGGGCAATAAGGAAACAGATGAATATAGAGTTAATAATGTTCCTGAGACCATTCTCCTGCTGAAACAGATTCTAATATAGAAGGCTGCATGTGAGCTATTTTTGTGCCTACAATGACTTCTGTGTTTGCCTCTACTCCCGGCATCACCCTCATTGTACAGTATGTAAAGCACTTTAGGACACATTGGCTATGAAAGGAGGTTCAATTTGTGAAACCAAATTCTATTTTACCCTCAGTCACTGCACACTGAGCCAGGTCAGCTCTGCATTCATTTCTCTTTTTTTTTTTTTTTTTTCTTTTTTTCAGGATTTCCAGCTCCTGCCTGCTTTCAGAGTTACCAAGGAAGCACACACATGATTTTATATAAGTCATACAGATATTATGGTTTTATGTGTAAAAATATATACACGCTTACACATACACAGAGAGACTCTCTAGAAATGACTCATAATGACAAGCAAGAGACAGGGGAAAATATCAGTTCATGTCTTTCTTTGCCTGAAATTTTCTGTTGCTTTTCTGCTGAATGATGTTCCTTTACTATCTACATAATGAATACCCTCTTTCTCCAGATAATTAAAGAGATGCTGCCCATACCCAGCTAAAATTATATATTTACACATGGTCACCTTCTATTAATAAACATGTGAGATTGTTGCAACTGAACAAAACATCACAAGTCTTCATTATTTCCCTCCACTTAGAGTCTTTGTTATCCTTCTCCTTATGTGTCTAGCACTGGTGAGAGATGCCAGTCTCAGTAAAAGGACAAAGCAATATTGTCTGTTTTCTCACACCTGGAGCCTGATGATTTGGACTGACTCCTTGGTTCTGATCTCTGAGGTGGCTGTGAGCCACTTTACTTTGTGTTTCATGAGGTCTCAAATGGAAATGGCTTTATTTCTCCCTTACCTCACTCTTCCACACACACTCTTTCAAGCAAAAACAATATAAAACCATTGTCTTTTTTAAGGTCAAACTTACTTGCACGTAGAATATCACAGTTCATGTCCAGATTGTGATCTTTTGCCTGTCCCCCTCCAGCCTAAGAAAAGTATCCATGTGAATGCATGTGGTGACTCATCTTGGATTCCAGTTTTGTGGTCTTCTTTGTAACACTAGAACCGGAGGAAGTTATATTAGACCAAAAAGTGAAGCAGAAAAAGAAACTCCACAAACCAATCAGCAAAACCCAAAGCCAAAAAACTCAGCTACATGAGCTTGAAGAAGACCTTGAAGAAATCTGGTGGGTGAGGAAGTATTTATTGTTAGGTTTTTGTATTTTTTTTTTTCCTTAGCAATATGGCTGGATTAATTAAAACATTTAACTTCTTTCTAATCCAATTAATCTTATTCCTATGTTTAATAATTCTCACTACAGAACCAGTGCCACCATCAGGTATTGCACCTCTGGAAGAAGGAACAAGAAATACTCAGCTCTGTAAAACAGTCTACAAGAAAACTGTCTTTTCACAACCCTCAAAATGACAAACGTGCAAAGCACATGATGCATCCTGCCATTTTCCTGGTGTGCTGAGGAAGCTGGAATCAGCTGCCCTTGCTCCACAACCAGTGAACTCAGGTGACCTGCAAGACACAGAAATGAAGAAGAAAGATAGGCTTTATTCTCTGTGTTTCCCATTAAACAAACACATGGACAATATTCTCATACATATTCCTTACTTTCAGTATTACTATGGTCAAGAAAAAATGCATATAATGAAGCACGGCTAGTTCAGGTTTAAGCAATATGGTGTTCACCTGTTTCCCACTGCCAGGCCTCAAACCCAAGAAAAATGATTTGGTCCACTTTCTTTCCTGCTCAGCATGCATAATTTCATCTCATCCTCCCACTCCCCTGTTAAGGTGCAAGTTGTTTTTTGTTTGATTTCCTTCTTTTTTCTCTGTTAAGTCTATTAAAAATCATTCATTCTCTTTCTCCTGTCTTCTGGGCCTGGGAGTTTGGTTTTCTGAAGGTCTAGTTTGGTGTCCCTTGTTTTATCATTTCAGCTAATTTGGTAGCCAAAAAACATTTCAATTCACATTTGATGTTCCCAATAAATCCTGCTATCACTGCCCCGTTGCCAGCCTTCTCACTCACTGTCATTATCAGTTATATCTTATTTGCCCTAATTTAGTTATCCAGACTTTTTATGAGCTTATTTTATCAGTCCCCACACAAGTAAAACTAGTTTGAATCCAGTAGAAGGCAAAGACAAAGATGCTCCTGTCCTATATGGAGTGGATAATTCAAAAACTCACAGCATGTGGCAAGCCAGTTCTGAAAGAAGACTTGGAACTAACATCCCTGCAAAACAGCTCAGGACAGAGCCTTTCCTCAGAGGCCAGGTAGGCTAAATGATTCCACCCAGGCCATACTGCAAGGAGTCATCCGAAAACAACATCAAGACTTTGCTTCGTAACATCACTCTACACAGCCAACAAAATCCTCCTCTCCTTCCACAGCTGGCAGCAGCACATTTCTACAGTTGCCCACTAACCAGCCTCTCCCAGACTTTTCCAGGTATTCACTGATGAAAAGCACTCTCCTGGCAAAGAGCATTTTGGCAATCTACACAGTGTATCCCTATTTCCCATGAACGACATAGTATTTCTTATCCACTGTTGTATTCATCTCAGTCTGGACTACATTTTTTTTTCCTAAATTATTACTTCTGATTGTGTCAAAGGCATGACTTGAAATGTTTGAATTTTGTATGCAAAACACCATCTTTCACATGTCAGATCCCTTGAAAAATCTCCTCCGCTGTTCTCTGTGTTGAACCAACAGCCCAGAAGTGCAGTGCAGTGTCTTTCACAGATGAGATGTAAAATTGCGGTCCTAAGAGGCCAGAGATTGTTGAGAACAGTGTCTGTTGAGCAGCAGCTATCAACCAGGCACAGTTTTACATCTGGGAGTCAAGGAAAAACCTTTCCTTCACCGATAATGCAGGGTCGGTACATGGACAGTGTGATTTTGACTTTGGGTAGGACAAACCTTCAATAACTATCAATATTCAGAGTTTGATTTGATATCTCATTTGAAGGAAGGCATCTGCAAGATCCCAATATCCTTCACGTCCTCAGCAGAGCCCTACTTGGTAACTGGCATGAAGTAGAAAAAGAAAGAGGTCTCTTACTGACACATTCCATTTCCTTAGTCATTTGGGTTTCCCTTGCAGATCTCCAGCTAAGTATTATTCTAAGCTTGCATTAGTAGCAATGTCATAGTTAAAACTGGGTTGTGATACCTTACGATGTAAATTTCTCCTGCATTACACTTCAGTGATTTAATTCTTTCTCCAATCTTTGACTCAAATTAATCAAGAAAAATATGTTTTCCAACTTTTTTTTTCTTTTCCACATGAAGATATATTGATATGTTTACTGACTGAGAAAACCTTTAAAGACAACTTATCTAGAAATGTGAATATCTATGTTTGTTTGTTTATTTGTTTGTTTGGGGGTTTTTTTGTTTGTTTTGCTTTTTGGTTGGGTCTTTTTTCAGATATTTTTTCAGCACACCCTTCAATTTAAAACAATCTCTCCACACTTCCTATTTCACCCTCTGACTCATCTTTAGAATTTCTCAGTCATCTGCTGTGTAGTGGGAGTTGAAATAATCAGCAGAAAAGTTGGGCACTTGTCTCCCTTTCTTTTTTTTCCTAATGCCATAACTGAATGAAGATATGCCAAAGAAAAATAAACCACTTGACAAAGAGGGATTTTAAAAAAATAGTTACAAATAATCTACAATGTTGAAATAAATGAATGCAACTGAATCTAATTAATAGTAGCATTGTTTTTAAAGCTTCGTACATTGTGCAGGCAATCAATTCTAACAACATGAGAGGGGACAATTCAACTGCTACAACCTAGGAGATGCAGACTCAATTTCCTTCTCGAGCACAAACTCTCTGCATGACTGTTTCTGTTGCCCATATGTCAGGGGAGAATTATAGCATCCCTTTCCTTCTCAGGAACGCTGGTAGGATAAATACATTGAGGACTGGGAGGCACTCAGGTCCAGACTCATCCCACTTAACTGAGGAAACCAAGAAGCTTGGTTATTCAAGAATATATAAATTAGAGGCGGAAGGATGGGCACCTGCAGATGGATCAGGAGCTGCTTATCATTTTGCACTGAACTCATAGCCACCACGTACCTGGGGGTGGGATGCAGTTGTCTGAACACAGGTATCCGGTGACCTCTCAAATGCCCTGCAAAAGCAAGGACATGTGCTTGGGGCAGATAGATGTGAAACAGCACTTCCAGGACAGAGTGGGAAGTCCCACAGCTCTTTCCATGACAGTGGATGTCTATGTTGAAAAAAACTGAATTTTGCCCAAACTGTTTAACACAGGTAAATAAATGTGGCCTCTAGGATAATATCTGTGAAATCTATTTAGAAGCTAAAAGGCAAAACTCTATCAAATGGAAGAAATATCCAGTTGAAGACTTCTTCTGAGAGAATATCGTGGCTACTTTGGAAAGTATTTGGAGCCTAAAATATATGTTTCCTGTTCTGTTTTCCCTCTTTGAACTTTCAGTTTCACCTAAACTGTTAATTATCATTTTAGGACAGTTATAAGGACAGTTAAAGGACAAAATGGGTGAACTCTGGGACATTGCATGTGATTTTTAATGTGGTATTAGAGCAGTGACATGTCTCAGCTAACCTCAAAGGATGTGTTTTCTGTACCTATGCTCTCAGAGGTAGTGCTGGAGGCTGCTCTGTGTTTGCATGTCCATAACTTTGTCCCTGAGCAAGTTTTGGTGTGCTGGTAAAAGGATGAATGATCGTGCAGCTCTGTGAAAACCTAGCAAAGATAGCATGTAGAAAAGCTAGAAAATTCATGGAAATGCCATGGAGGTACTCTTTCCCAACATGAACATGTAATTAATCATCTTAGTCCTAAGGTCTCATTGATGTAGTCTCTGAACAACCCCCTCAGCTGAGAGGGTTGCAGGTCTTAGGAAATTTAAATTAATAGGTTAGTTGCTGTAAAGTCAATGGTAAGAGACAGAAAGCCCAGTCAGTGATTCAAATCTAAGGAGGACTAAATTATCCTCCTGAGGTGCTGTCTCCATCAGCCTAGAACACCTCTGCACTCAGCCTAGAAACCCCAGCTTAGTTACAGCAGTACAGGCCACAGTGGTTTAAAAAATTATATTAGAAACTCCGACAAATTCTTTCCTCAGCAGTGGAGATACAACCCTAGTGCATTGTATCACTGGTTTCTTTTCCCATCTCTCAGTTCCACAGACTTGCCTCTGACTTGCTGAATGTGAAAGATTATAAACTCTCTTCTCTGTCGTCTTGATCGTTCCTTCCAAACTTGCTGATGGCTGACCAGCTTTCCACTGTACTGTAGCACAGTATATAATAACCTGCAATTATTGTCCATTTAGGCTTTCCCCTGGGTCTGCTTTATTCCTGCCATCAGTGGACCTGTACACTGCTTTTCTGCTGATTTTACTACCAGATTCTTTGCTACTGAAAAGAAAAAACAAAACAAAACCATTGGTGATCTACAACCTGTTACATATTTTTTCTGTGTGTTGTTTTATCCTTTTTTTTTTTTTGTGCAGTTCCTTGGCCTACTGTAGAGACTTTATGAAAATTGCTTTATAAAGGCCTTCCTCAGCTGTTGCATCCTTTTCTGTACTGCATCACTGCTAAAGCATTTTGCTGCTGTTCTTTGTACTTCTGTTCAGCAGTTACAGTTTACACGATACCTGGAGGTCAGCACACACAACAGCTCTGTTTTCACTCTCTTTGACTTGGCTTCTTCATCCTCTCTTCTGGCCTGGACAGCAAAGGTAGACAGAATCCTAGCTTGGATATTACATTTTATTGCTTTTCATTTTCATTAGGAGGGAGAAAATTTTTACACCAGGTCTGATCTATATCTTAGTATCTACACATTAAACTTACTCTATCTGTGGAACTTCTGTCTCCTGTCTTTCTTCTCACTCTTGAGCAATGCTTCAGGCTTGGGGTATGTAGGCTAGTAAATCTTTCATCCAGTGAAAATCTTAAAATATAACAAATTTCTCAAGGCAAAGTCAAGAGGTAGTGAGGTACCTTATAAGCCAAAGGATTATCAGTGGGAGCAAAATTTCTAAACCATTCAGAGAACCCAGGCTATTGTACATGTGAATTTGCAGAGGCACACTGCTGTTACACCCACTTCTTTCATATGTTTTGGTCAATTTTTTTTTTTTTCAATTTAGCACTTATTAATTCTACCATGGCTGAGTTTATCCAGTTTGTTCCTGTAAGCACTACAATCTTGTGCACTCTCATGTAGATCCATATGAATGTTGCTCCAAGGGTTAAATACACACAGGGTCTCATTTAAACAAAACCAATCTCTGCTGCAAATCATTCATAGATATGCACAAATACCCTTCTTTACCTGCCCCAAACCACACTTATGTTTGTTTAATGGGAATTGTCATCCATGTCGAGATCCAGTCGGGTCAGGCGTGGCTTCACTGCTGAGTTGGGAGGCGAGGGGTGGACTTTGCTGTTCTGTCCACAGCCCCTCGCTGCTGCTTCACCACCCTGCCCCACCTCTCCTGTCCACCGTGGTCTTCCTGGGGGTCCCTGGACCTTCGCTCCAGGAGGCTGTTTGTGCTACCCTCTAGTGGCCAAAGCACAGAGAAAACGGCCAAATAAAGAACACAGACCAAATTTCATCTAAAGGTGATCTTAGATTTTATTTTTAACAGCATGAAATCAAAGCAAACACTTTTGGAAAGTGGCAAAAAAAACCCCCCTGAATCACCCAGCAAATAAATCTGTTTAAAGTCGAAGGTTGGGAATGAATCGGAACTTCTAAAATATGAGTGTCTTCTCATATTTGCATAATACAAAACCTTGATGAAATGGAAGGTGATTTTGTAGTCTAGGCAGGGAATCAGAGTATTTTAAAACATCAGAGATTTCTTGTGTGAACAGAAGGCAATAGTTTGATGTTCCCACTCAACCTCAGAAAAATATGACAAAAATACTGTGTTTCCCTCACTATTTGTCTCTTTTGACTATAAATTTTGCAGCAACAAAAACTCTCCTACATTGTTCATACGGCTCAGTGAAGTTCTTCTCTAGGCTGAACCCTACCACAACAGTGAAATCAGTGAAAAATGTTTGATGAGTTACAAGGTTGCATAAAATGAGATGAGGTGGAACTCAGTGGTGGGGAATTGTTGGCCAAAGACCAGTGTCTGAGAGCACTGGGGGAGATTGAGACAGGGTTTCCATAGTTATTGATCGATCTGAGGTTCCGGATTCTACTGTAGGGCTCATGTAGGGCAAAAGAGAAAATTCAACCAAGGAAAAGGAACGTTAAAGGGACAATTCAGCTAATTGACCTCAGAAGAAGAATGTACCAAAGACATGAAGCTGAGTACTGCAGCAACACAACTGGTACTGGGATTTGACATCTATAACAAAGAAACTAAACATCCCCTAATGTTCCTGTCCTTGCTAGCCCTCACCAAAAATTATTTCAAACGTTCAAACAGGCCCATTTTGGGCCTCTTCTGTTTCTTAGAAAGTCATAGATTTTTGTAGAGCAAATAGGCTCAACAAAAAATGTATGAAATGCTGGGGGACAGAGCCAGCAGAAATCATGTTCTTCCAATCTTGCTTTTCAAACTAGTGCAAACAACATGTGACAGGAGACCTGTTTCAATACCAGACTTGAAACAGGGATTTTATGGCTATTTGTAATGTTGCTGGGAGCTATGGTAAAGATGTTCATGCATACTTACTGCTGGCCTTGTGTCCTTCCAAAAAGCTGAAGGGCTTTTAGCAAAGTTCCAAAAATCTCAGAGGTCTCCTCTGTGTATTTACGATGAGGAAGTTTAACCACTAGTTGTTTGAATATTCAGATGGCCCCACCTGCTTTCAAAACACAAGGCTATGACTTCCAGAGACATGTGTTCTCACTTGGGATAATACCAAACTCAGAAGACAGAGAAGAAACTTAGGTGGAAGTTCAATCAAGTAGTTAAAGGTAGAAAAAACCCCAACAAACCAACTTTTTAACTGGTTAGGAATGTAATTGTATTGCCTGGTAGTTCATAATTATCTTATGGTGATGTGCCCAGGAAACTTTATTTCTTCTATTAGGCAAACAGAAGAGGATTACCATTTTGTTTGTGCTGTGCTGCTGGAGATATATGCCCTGTGAGGCTGTTTTAGTCTTGTGAAATAGTAACCCTTAATTTGAAGGGCTTGATGCAGCAGGTAAAAATCAAAGTAAGACTTACATTTATGAAAAAACTCATGAGTTTGTCAAATAGAGGATAAGACAGCAGCTGAGAGTTTTGAACGATTGCTTAGTGTTTGTCTTGAAACACTCCCAGGAAGGAGGGCAGGCAACCTAGATATAAAAGGGAAGAAGAGATTAACCCTGACATTTCTAGGTCAAGGGAATAACCGAGGTCATGCCTTTCCCAGGCCTACCAAAGTCACATCTGTGCTGATCAGGAGAGCTCATGGAAGTACTGATACAAAATTCAGGAGGGCAAATGGTGCCGCTACTCTTCAAAATGCAACATGTTAACAATTACTTTTGTTTTCACTCACTACATCACTGTGCATGTTCTGCCCTGTCTCTCTAAAGCAATCTTATAAATCATTAAAGAGAATGGTTCTATTTTTTGCCTCAAATATCCTAGCCTTGAAATCTCATGAATATTTTCCAAATTAGGTCTTCAGTTTACTAGATCATGTGCTTGTCTCCTGGTTCTGTATGTTACGGAGAGTTTCTGTTTAAGAAGAAAAAAAGTCAACTCTGGTTAGTAAGACATGGGAGATAACTCAGGGTTAGAAAATAGAATCATCAAATAATCTATCCCTTTGTCTTTCTAAGGCTGATTTTCTACCTGTTTCGGGCCTGACAGTTGTCCGCCATGTATTAAGGACCCTCCTGAAATTGAGACTTTACAAGCTTCCCAAACAGTTGGCTGAGCTACTTAACTATTCCCCACCAGGAGAACATATTACTGGTGTCTAATTTAAATCTTTGCCGTAATTTAAACCAATGTTTCTTTTCCTATCCACGGTGCCTCTGAAAAATAATTCATGAGACTTGCTTTGGCAGCTCTTGAACTGAAGAACTATTACCTTGTCTGGCGTTAGTCTTCCCTTTTCTAGACAAACTGCACCATTTCCTTCAACCTTCCTTTCAGAGGACAGGTGTAGCTTAACTATGTATCAACATATTTATGTCCATAATATTTCATTCTGTTCTTTTCTCATTAGGATTTTTGTTGTTATTGTGGTTAATTCCTGTCTCACACATCAATGTAAATAGGAATGATTTTACATCTGGCCTTGATGGTCTGTAACTCTGTATCTCACCCTCTGCCCTCTGGTACTACACCACGTGCAAGGACGTCGGGAGCTGTGCTTTATTCTGTGTAATAACTGTAGATTTCAGTACAATGACTGCAGTTTCTCCATCTAAGGCTCCAAGCTATGCCACCCAGTAACTGAGGACACCCTGAAAAAGGCTGAGCCCTGCCAGTGGGCAAATTCTTTATTTCTAGGACTTATGGAGTGAGAGCAGGTACAGTCCTCATTGCAGATTACACAGAAAACCCCATTCATCTGCCTTCTCTGCTACCTGCATGGCTGTGGGTAAGTCATTAAGCTTTTTCTTTTCTAAATCTTCTCTCACTATAAGATGGAAAAGGTGGTTTCCAGACCTCATAAGGAGAAAAAAGAATTTAAAACTGCATAACAATACTAAAAAAATGATAAGATGCATAAGTACCATTACAGAAAGAACAACTACTCTGTAACAAACTCTGAAGAAGTGACAGTCTTCAGATTATGTGCTAAGATCTAGATACACAAAAGCCTTTTACTGTTTAACTCATAAACAAATGAATTTGCTCCAGGAACAAATCATAATATATATAAAAAATACATGCCAGTTTACCTCAAATGAGATTTGCCATACATATTAATTTTACAAAGAATTTATACTGTAGGCATTTCTTATTTTGCAGTGTATGCTTAGGTACCAAAATCAGGATGAAAAATAAACACAAAAATTGGTTCTTAGTGTAACACCACTTTAAGTGTCCATTTCTTGATAACTAACATGACTCATGCATTTATCTGTTTTGTGGGCAATGTGGAAGTCTCAGTGCTTTCAATAGGTAGGATTGTTAAACTGTGTGATTTGTAAACTATGCAAACGATGGCAATTTGCAGCTGTAATTATTCCTTAAGAGGAGAGTTTGGCATTTTGTAAAGCAGATAATAGTTCAGATAATGGATTCATTAAATGTTATTGGGTCTTGTCACCTCAAAAAAATAGGCCGTTTTCTCTCAGATAAGCAGCTCTGATTTCTCTGTTTCTTCCTAAGGTTCATGACACTTCCCATTATTTGGCCCTAAATCCAGATCCTTATAACTCTGACATCTTGGGTACTTGTGTCTTCTCAGGGAGACAGAAAAAGAAAAAAAGCAAGCAATCAAAAGAAAAACAAGAAAAAAATAACAACAAAAAGTAACAAGCAACCCCCAACCCAAACCATCCCAAAAACAAAACCAAAAAACATTAACCCAACCCAACACTCCAAAACCCCAAAATCCCAAAATGACTAGCTTTTTCTTTTTTTCCAGATAACAAGGCTAGAGAAAAATATATTGCTTATCCTATCTCCAAATTTCTAGCAATATTTTTTAATTAAGCTTTAAAATTCTGATAAGCTGCAGTAAAGATTCAAGATCTCAGTGGGTCACTTGCTGTGACCAGGACTTTTCTGATGTACAAGCCTCTAAAACTGACAAGCTCATTGAGCTCTTTGAGATATCTTAAATTTCAGCTGCTAAATTCATTTTCAGCTCCAGCTGCAGTTTGGGTGGTGGACTGTGACACTCACCATTTTGGTACCTGAATGCAAAGTCTCTCCTGTGCTTTCCCTGGTACACATCTTTTCTCCTCTCCTTGGGTTAGTCTAGCTGGAGAAGATGAGGAAATTTCTTGCTGCACATATGAGAAAGAGAAATCTGGCTTGAGAATGTTGGAAAGAGCTCACAACAAGAAATTTATAAGGAAAGAGAAAGAAAAGAGGAGAAGGAATGAAAAAGAAACTTCAGTTAGGTACTGATGAGAAGGAAAGGAGGGAAATGAAAATGAACTGGACAGTTGATGCATTTAATTAAAAATGAATGGGGTGTGGGACAAGAAGTCAAGAAGGGTCTGTGGATGGATATTATGCTGGGGGCAGAAACTATTGTGGGCAGACAATATTTGTAAGAAGGGCAATTACTTTAATTAATGAAAATGCTGAGTCTTCACTGACAAATGAATTCACTTCAGCTGGATTTTGAACATGCAAAAGGGAGTATAAAGTGAGCCACACTGTAAGGTCAGGTACTGTCATTTTCATACCAGCGATTTTAAACTTTAGTAGCCCAGTGCCTCAGTTTCCCACTAGGCAGGATACGCCATCACAACACTGAATAACTGTAATGTAATTCCAGATCTATCCTTCCGCTAAAATCAAAGGAAATTCTTTAAAAGAGAATTTTTTAAAGGAGAAAAAAGGACATTTTTCGATGCCTTGCATCCCCCTCCTCACCCCCCAGTTAAGGTATTTTGTGAAAATAATGACACTTTCACTTTGTTAATAAAACAACTTTTTAAAATAATAATTTTTAAAAAATTCTCCGGGAGCAAAATATCTGACTGAGTTAAAAATACACCTCTGTCCTTCATGAGAGTATTTAATTATATAAAAGACTTCAGTTTACAGTTCTACTTGTCTCTGCTGCCTGTTTTCCTTAGAGTCACGTGAGAAGAGCTAGAAATAAAATATAAGTCTGTGAGGCTTTCTTGTCGTGAGCCAGGAAGCTTCCGGCGCGGTGCCTCTTGATGCAACCGGGAGCGGTGGTTTTTCCGAGACGAATATTTGCAGCATCTAAACTCACTTCCCCAAGCAACCATCAGATGGTAGCAATGCTTGTTTGCTACCTACCATGGACTAGATTCCAGATGGGACGCAGAAATCCAGGCGTTACCTCCAGTCCCAGCGGCCACCCCGCCGCCTTTGGAGAGTGCCCTGGCGTTAGAGTTTCGGAGGACACGAAAAGCTGCAGATCTGAGAGTTACTGCTGAGGTAGACACTATGCAAAGCAATCTGATCTCATATGCACAGAGTTGTAGCCAATAGCCCCATGCATGAGGGAACAGATGAAACCCAAGGGAAATGCAGGTGTCTTGTCCCTGGGTTTGTTCCCTAGGCTTTGGTTTGCTGCAAAGGAGGACTCTAAGGGGTGTGGAAATGAAAATAGCAAGAAAATTAACTTGGGACCTTGAAACTAGCTGTAGTAGAGACTCTCAGGGAAATCGATCCGATGTCGCAAAAGGGTGATAGAGCGGACTCCTGTAGCATGTAGGAGTCCTTGGTGAAGTGATAAAAAGCCTTCTTATTGAAGGCCTGGCCTAAGGTCACTGGAAAGGTCATGGAAAACAGCTGTCTACTATGGATACTGTTAGTCAAGCATCATCCTTGAGGCTGAGGACAGGATTCAATGCCCCTGATTCTAAATGTCACACGGTTAAGACACTTAAGCCTGGCTTCCTGCCTGTGTTTCCCGTATAGCTCGTGGGGAGACAGAGACACAGAGAGAGAGAGAGAGAGAAAAAACTTTTCCCAGGTTTAGATTCCTGACTTGAGGAATTGAAAAGCATCCTATGAAAATGTCTGTTTCTCCTTACTACCCAGATATGTGTCTTGTTTTACTTGCTTAGATTTTGATCCTGATTTTAAGTGTCTAACGTGGTATAAATTAATCCTTGTATTTGCCATTGAAAGGTGCAGTTCCCAACATTTGTTCTGCTTTACTGTCCTAGACGAAAGAAAAAAACAAGTAAACAAAAAAAACCAACTTCATAAAATGTAGGCAAATGGCATCCAGTCACAACTAGCTGCAGCTATCATATTTAGCTTAATAACAATTTTAAATTAAAGTATGCCTCTCTTGTTGCTTAAATTACTGAGCTTCTCCTGAGATATCAGTGGTTTTGGAACTTTCATCAGTACTTAGAATCTGTGCTTGTTCACTCATGCTGTTTTTGTCAGAACTGACTCCTTTAACATGTGACTTTGCTGTTCTGAGGCAACCTGATCCAGTTGTCCTGGCAGAGCTACCTTTTTAGGTTCACCTTGCTTTGGTGTTTGGTGTTTGTGTGATGCTTTCTTTGGCAAAATGTCCCTTTTATTTTGCCTCTGTCCCTGTCCCTTTTGTTTGCACGTCTCCTGCTCAGTCTTCCCAAGCTTGCTGAGGTGAGCAGCTCTGGTCCTGGCAGGATTGGCAGCAGAGCACTCTGGTGTAGTACACAATAGAGCTTCCTGAACTCGGGAAAGTTCAGGAGGAGCTGGGAAAGCTTCTGAAAGCCCACAGATCACGTGATATTGGATTACAGGACCCAAGTGGGGCAAGTGGCAATGGTGGCCAAGCCTCCACACCTCCACACCTCTTCCAAAAGAAGATGATTGAGAGTTTATGGGTAAGAATCAAGGGGAAGACCAAGGCAGATAAAAACAAGGACTGGTGGGTGATAATGGGGTCACAGAATGGCCTGAGTTGGAAGGGACATTAAACACCCCCTAGTTCCAGACCCCCTGCCATGAGCAGGTACACCTCCCACTAGACCAGGCTGCCCAGAACTGAAGGCAGCACTCCAGGTAAGGTCTCCCCAGAGCAGAGCAGAGGAGCACCTTGCACCTGGTCTTGTTAAACTTCACAAGGATCCCACAGACATCTTCCTGGCTGGGAAGTCCCTAGCAGACTCCCACGATAGCCATCTGCATTATCTGTTCTTCCTACATGCCACCCCTCCACCACTTCTGCCCCACCTATCCCTCCTAAAGAGCCTGTAACCCTCCAACAGGGCACTCCAAACTCACCAGTTTCCCTGATGCCAGCGATGTCAGATCTCTGGGACTGGGCCAAAGCTTTGAGCTCATCCTGGGGCAATGGGACAACCATCCAACCAATTTCTTATCCATTTAACAGTTCGCCCAGTGAATCCATCTCAGTCTGGTGAGAAGGATGTTGTTGGGCACCATGTCAAAGGCTTTACAGAAGGCCAGATAAATGACAGCTGTATACCTTCCCTTGTTCACTGATGGAGTCACCCTTCATAGAAGGCCATTGGATTGGCCACTGTTAGTCAGTGATGTGACAGTCAGAGGTCGCCCTGGCCATAGCAACCATGAAATAAGAGAGTTTTTGATTCTTGTAGAAGTAAGGAGTGGGAGGTCAGCAACACTGACACCTTGGATTTCTGGAGGGCAGACTTTGGCCTGCTGAAGAGGCTGATTGAGAGAATCCCCTGGGATCCTGAATATCAAAGGAGTCCAGGAAGGCTGGATGGCTCTTTAACAAGAAGGGTTGCGTACACAGACCACCAACACCTAAGTGTTGTTCCCCAATGCTCAGTACTGGGTCCAACAGTTTAATATCTTTATTGATAATCTGGATGAGGGAATAAAGTGCATGCTCTGCCAATTTGCAGATGACACCAAGCTGGGCCGGAATGTTGATCTGCTGGAGGGCAGGAAGGCTCTGCAGAGGGATCTGAACAGGCTGGATCCATGGAGACCAATTTTGTGAGGTTAAACCAGGTCAAGTGTTAGGTCCTGCCCTTGGGTCACAACAACGCCCTGCAGGTCCAGGCTGGGGCAGAGTGGCTGGAAAGCTGCCCAGTGGGAAAGGCCCTGGAGGTGCTGGTCAGCAGTGACGGAGCATGAGCTGAGGTGAGCTCAGGTGGCCAAGAAGGCCAAAGGCACCTGGCTTGTGTCAGCAGTAGTGTGGCCAGAGGGACCAGGGCAGTGACCATCCCCCTGTGCTGGGCACTGCTGAGGCCACACCCCAGATCTTGTGTCCAGTTCTGGACCCCTCAAAACAAGAAAGACATTGGGGGACTGGAGCGTGTCCAGAGAACGGAATGGAGCAGATGAAGGGTCTGGAGCACAAGTCTGATGAGGAGCAGCTGGGGGAGATAGGGTTGTTTAGTCTGGAGAAAAGGAGACGTTTTTGCTCTCTAAAAGTACCTGAAAGGACTTCTACCAAGTCACAGCAACAAGATAAGAGGAAACAGCCTCCAGTTTTGCCAGGGGAGATTTAGATTGGATATTAGGAATAATTTCTTTATGGAAAGGGTTATTGAGATTTGGAATAGGCTGCCCAGGGATGTGATTGAGTCATCAGCCCTGCAGCTGCTTAAAAACATTTAGGTGTGGTGCTTAGAGGCATGGCTTTGTGGTGGACGTGACAGTGCTGGCTTAAGGGTTGGAATCCATGTTCTTAAAGGTGTTTTTTCAATATAAACAATTATATGATTCTATGGTTCTAAGGAGGAAACTTCATTAAACCACAGGATGGATGCTTGGGGCCTCTTTATTGCTTAATATATCTAATTCCCATCAGTAAATTACTAAACTGTAGCCCACTGTCAGACTTTTTGATCGCAGGTGTACTATATTTAGCAAAAATAGATTTGGCATGTCTGATTACCTGTTTAGTCATAATGTCTCCTAGTAAGCTCTCAGGGAAGTTAGAATTATATCCTAGAACAAGTACTTTTTTTCCTCTGTCAGCATAATCAGACCTATGTCAGCTTTGCTCCAGACAGCTTTTTTTTTTCCCTGAGTCAGTGACGTTGGATTTTTTTAACTTGGACTGGACTCATATTTGTGGCATGAATAGCAAGTCCTGACAAGTTATTAAACATCAATTTATATTTGTCTAGCTTTTTTTTTTTTAAATAGGTCTTTGAGATTTTTTTCTTAGGCTTTTCAATTCTTAACTGGCCTTAGTGTTTTCCCAGAATTAGTTGCAATGTCTGAGTGCAGCCATGAAGTGGGACAAATGGAAGTGGTCTGGACCAGTTACTTTTATCCTACATGCTTGTCACCAGGCAGCACAGTCACCTTGGTCACCCTGGTGTTGTCTCACCAGGATTGGGGTATCATGTTTTACCTCCCAAGATGTGCAGTTTCTCTCAGAGCTCTTGTTCAGCAACTACAGTATGATCTTTTTCAGGCATTTGTTTGTGTTACACCAAAGAATAAGCTCAGAGAAAACCTCTGCAACGTGTTTCTTCACACTGGTAGTAGATGTTCCAGAGAGAGGGACTGAATTTTTAGCTGACTCCAGGGTTTAGTTTTATCTTAAAAATCATACCAAAGTCAAAAAAAAATGTATTTCCAGTATGACGATAGGGGGCCATGAGATGGTTACACATGATTTATGGTTTAAATGAAAAGTAGTTGCCTCTTTAAATAAGTACATGCTGCCTTTCACACTTAGAACAACTTATGGCTGGGCCTTTGTAAAAGAATATGTTCTGTCTGCAGTTCCTTACTGAGACTTGCATCACACGAGCATCCAGGTGACTTCTCTGCCTGTCACTGGTTTGGATTCTTAGACTGGTGGCCAGTTTTCTGTATTGCTCATCTGTCCATTTTCCCTTTTTTTGCAGCAGAAAAACTGGTGATGACTGATGCAATTGACTTAAACACATGTTGAATGAAATCACGTATTTGTTTTCGTGTTCACACTTGTGTTGGAGGCTGCCCAAAGCCATCAGTTTTGGAGTTCTGGTGTCCCAGGACAGAGATACCACAACCAACTATGCAGACCTATCTGCCGTCCAGTGTGGCTTGTTTGTAGGGAGCTGGGTCAGGGGTTGAAACCAACCTAAATTCCAGAGTGTGGAAATGATGCCTTCAAAAAGATATCCTGTATGTGCAGAGATGTATGGCATTTGTAGAAGCACATGCCAAAGTTCTGACTTCTTAAGCAGAAAATATTTTGCATTAACCCTAACCTCTCTTTCCCCCTTTCTCAAATCTATTTTTCTCCTTAAGGATGATAGGAGACATTTCATTTTTGTGTCTTTGTTCAGTTTGGAAACACCTTTAAATGGGAGATATTTCCTCCTCCGCAGTATCCCCATTTGTCCTTTACTCACTTGAGCAGTCTCATGGCAATAAGACTCCACCAGCTTTTCTTTCAGCCTCCTCCACATCAGCTTTTCTTTTAGCCTCCTCTTTAACAAGAAGCTCTGTTTCCTGAAGATTGCAATGGCCACAAAGTTCACTTGTGTCCTTAGAACTTTGTCCTTTCATGGATTTCCAAAATTGTTCCAGTCCCCTATGTTGGTCTTTTATTTTTCCCCAGGGATGTGACAGTTGCCACATAGCAAGCATTTCTGCTAAATGATAAATCTTTTGCTTGTGTGACATGGTGGAAAGAAAACTTTGAAGAAAGGATGATGCAATAATTACTTGTTTCTGCTTGTTGGTGGCCTTACAGCATAGCCTGAAGGTGCAGAGCTTCTCCTCATGATTTCTCTCTGGCTCGAACACCCACAACTGGGCCACAACTCTTCTTTCTGAGAGCTGGACCCACTTTGATCTTGCTGTTGTCGTCAGAGGGAGGGAGGTGGGTACACATAATGCAGGTGCTGATGACTCGTGCAATGTTTCTCCTCTCGTGGCAGTGAGAGGGCTTGTGCTGCCATGTGTCTTTGAAAACCCCAGCTGTATCTCTGAGTGTGAGACTTTATGAGTCTAAGCAAATTTGTGGAAATTGTATTCTTTTGACTTGGAATAAGAATAACAGCAGCTGATATATATCAGACCTCTATTTTAGCCATTTTTTTTCTGTTGTTGTAAGAGTGATGACTCATGTTTCTGTCTTGATGGACAACAAAATAGGGTGGATAGAACATAGTGAAAAATTAAATCTAAGGCATCTGCCATTACAAAAAAGCAGCATTCGGCAGAAGAGAAAGAGATCCAAAATCTGGGATCTCTTAGATTTTGTCTTTGGTTTAAATGTCAGTCATCAATATGATATTTTTCTGAACCTACAGAATTTAGGTTTGGAGTCATTAAAATAAGATAAATTAAATTAAAATAAATAACTAAAATAAAATAAAGTAAAATAAAATAAATAAATAATTCTAAACCTTTCTGTTGGCTGACAGTGATCCTGTCAGGGGTCTCACTCAGCCCTCACTCACTAATCCAGTGTAAGTGGGAGAATGTTCAACATCCTCACTGTAGGGTCACTTAATGTATGAAGAGCAAGGCTTTTTCTGTCTTGAGACAATGTACCTGTCCAAGGAAACTGCAGAGAGGTTCAAAGGTCATCAAAATGATTTGTGGTTTGAAGAAGCTGAGAGCTATTCAGATTTTTTTTTTTCCAAATAATAATGGCAAGATTATAATGTACAAATTGAGAACCATACATAAATGACAGCCATCTGTTTATCTCACAATTTAGAAACTCCCAGGACATTACCCCTCAAGTAAAATAACTCAGTTGTGTGCCAAGAAACACAGAAAGAGACTGCTGCTTCTTCACTGCTGGTAAGCCTTATCCCCAGTTTCAAAAGAAAACATATTTGGAGGGAAAATAAGAACAGGGAAGTCCTATGAAGGGAAAATATGGTGGGCAAAGAACATCCACTGTCATCTGTCAAACCAGGATAGCTTGCTGTCTGTCCTACAAGTTTGTGAGCTATATCAAGTCAGATTTCTTCATTATATTGGATATACTTTATTTTAACCAAGGAAAATTCTCAGATGCTTTGAACTGATTTTGTGGTAAACATAAGCAAACCTAAATAGCTGTTTTATTATAGCTTATTGTGCAAGTGTTGGTTCATAATAAATCATTGTACTCTTTAGAAACAAGCCTGAAACAAGTGCATAAATATTAAATGGCCCCAGGAATAAAGACATTTTTAGCAAAATTATTGAGTGTGGTTTTCCAAATCCATTGGGTAATCCAAAATCCCCATAGTCATTTAAGGACCAACGTGTACTACCATTTATAGTAATGTAAATCCACTGTAACTCTGTTGAAGTCAATAGAGTTATTTGAAATTAACATAAAAAAATAAATAATTTGGTCTCTAAAATATAAACAATATAATTACCTGAAATTCTATTCATTAAGATAAAAGAATAAAAATTCTATACCTCTGTAGAAACGGAAACTAAAGCTATCTCTATTATGTGTGTAAATTTAGGCAAAAAAGATTATACTGATTTCATTCATGTAATAAAGCTCTTATATCCTAATCAGAAGTGTTGAAGCAGAAGTTATTAATTTAAAAAATAAAATGCTATTCTACATTTTAATAATTCCAGTAGAAAAAGGAAAGGATGAGATCTGTGGCTTTTGCAACCAGAGATATTCAGACCAATATTGCTGCTTGGAGGCCTCTTTGATTTTAGAGGGAACTAACAGAAAAAAAAAAAAGGCACAGTTCCTGCATCCTCTGTTTCTGGTACTCTGTAGATCTCCTGTGTCGATAGGGATTGTCCCTTGGAGATGCCCATGTTGTGCCTCAGTTATCCAAAGCTTAAATCACACCTGCTCAGGTTATCCTGTTCTCTTCTCCTACACAGACTTACAAGATAAAGTTTGCCTATGTGGTGGGTAGGTAGAAACGGGAGACAGCTGAGTCCAGGAGAGATATGAAACTCCAAGTTATCCATGTGTAGTAACACCATCATGTTGCAGTCCTGGTAGCATAAAGGAAGGACCAAAAACCTGGGGCTCCTCAGTGTAGCCCATGATAATGTCTTGGGAGACTCCTTAAAATGCAAAATATTGCCTCAGAGTGGCACTGACACTTAGAGTGAGCAGAGACCAGGCCGTGTGGCCTGATCCACTATGGAATTACTAGTCAGGGACTGTCAGACTGGAGAGAAGTCCTGCCATTGAACATTCTCCCATGTAACATGTGCAGCAAATGGAAGCTCATTAGTGCTCTTCTGCCAGGGAATGCTCTTCTTGTGGCATGTCATAAGAAGAAACACACTGGTGGAGGAAAGCACTTACTCAGTGGTGGAATTTCAGTTCCCATTGGAAGGTGGAGTGAAGGGAAAGGGATACACACTGAGTAGCATCACGCTCCCCTCACTGAATTTACTTGTGTAGTCGTAAAAAGTCGAGCTCCCTTCAGCCCAGCAGGTCTGTACTACTGCCAGCACCCATCTGGGATGCTTTCACAAAAAAAAAAAGCACTCCAAAACATCTGGGATGCTTTGGCCCAGGATCATTTCCTGAGGTCCAAACAGGGACCCAGGGTGCTGTGTGTGGCCTCCCAGAGCAGAGCAGACACCACTGCTGACACCTCCTCAGCTAGGACACGACTGCTGACTTCCTCTCTACCCCGCTATCCATCAGGAACAGACTCAGTCGCAACTACAGGGGACAGGGGACGACTTCAGGACATTGTGTCGTATATTTGAGGGCTTGATTTATGAAACATAGCAAAGGCAAAACAAAGCTGGAGTGAGTTGTCTATAGGAAAACTCCCCGTGCTTCAGCTAGGAGACTTGCCTTTTAATGCAACCTCAAAACATTTATTATAAAATGGAACAATTTGTATTCTATTCAATAATGTTTTCAAAAAGGACTGTCAACCTCTGTCTGCAGGTGCCTTTCCTTACAATATATAATCTATAACACTCATTTTTTTCCCCCCTCAATAATCATATAACAGAGATATGCATTACAGAAAATGTGTATAGGTTTGCTTCTATTATAGTCATGATCAAAAAGCTATGATATATTGAAATATTTGCTTTGTACAAATACGTCTGTTATCAGAGGGTTTCTTAACATAAATGGTGTATTTTCTATAATGTGCTCCATCTAATGAATGGTTCGGCGAAGGCATGAGAACTGAGCTATGTGGGGAGAATGCAGTAATTTCTCTTTAGCGTGCAGGGATTCTGAATACAAGTAAATGCATGCCAAATTTTATTGCTTCTAAATCTGAATAATTGTATTTCTGAGCTGTGCATCTGGGTAGATAATAAAGCCACAAAACAATTTAATGAAACATATAAAAAATCAAATGACATTACTAAATATTATAATATGCAGAAAATATATTTTGCATATTGTCACCTAATCTTTCATCCACATACTAACAAATAATGCAACAATAATTGAAAGTCTTATTATCCATCTACGTAAATTGAGACCAAATTTACCTTGTTTCCTTTTCTTTTTGTGTGTGTGTGTGCACATAAAAGTGAGATTGATAATATAGCTTTATGTTTATGATACATTTTTTCCATTATAACTAAGGTGACCAACATAAGTCTTTTCTCCACTCAAATCAGTCCTCTACTCATATTGTGATTATGTTACCTATCCAAGTACTTATAGGAGGCAAGACTTAAATACTTGGACTTCATCATTTCCTGTCTTTGATTCTGTAGGAGTGAAAACTGGAGTATCATAAAGAAAGTGGGAGTCTTCATGTATAAATCCAGTTTAAAATTTACAGGTATGAAGTTCTGTCACCATCCATTAGAGTCAAAGGACAGATATGGGTAATGCAGAGGGCAGTTCTGCTGACTCATTCCCAAAGGCTATTTTAGGACTGCCCTTTTGGAGGTTCGTGTTTCTTTCTGTTGGCTCTTAAGGAATCATAAATGGCTATCTCAGACTTAGATGTCTAACTTTCAGAGGACCATGTGAGGTAACAAGAATCTCATCTAAAGAGGTTAAAATACAGGCTCCAGGAGGGAGGGACTTCTTTTGTTCTTGCAGTGATTCTAGCACTTTGTCACTGATTTATTCTGCTCTGCCATGGAAGAGGTCACTGCAGACTTCCAGCTGGTTGTAATGTCTGGATTTAAAGGACAGCGATCTGAACTGTCTGCTGCAAAATGTCTTTCGCAAAGGTGAACCTGTATCATCAAAGGCCACACAAACAGTAGGAAAAGGACCGAATTTCCCAAGGACCAGAGCCTGGTAATGTTGTTCTGGCTTTACTCAAGACAGCTTTCTCCCTTTTCTTTCCTTGTGATGCGTTGGCCCAGATTCTGATGTGCTTGTATGGAGAGCACTCCGCTCAGAGGTCCCGTACCAGTGGGTGCTCAGCTGAGGTCAGTGCAGGAAATTGTAAGGTTAGAGTGGGTGAAACTCTGCTTTGTTCCAAGAATTTTCAAGAATATACAACCAACTCCTTTTTGATAGTTAACACCTATATATACCTATCTATGCTCATAGAGAAAGATTACCACCACCATCCCATCTATCCCTTTATTTCTGGACAACAAACATTTATGTCCTCTCTTTTTTCTTATATGTAGCTCAGAGTCTTGAACCTCACTTCATAAATTATGGAAAGGCAAACTTGGGACTAATAAACACCCTGAGCCAATTAGGGCCACTACTTCTTATGAAAGAAGGAACTGTCCTCAGTGAAGACAGACCCTGTGCTACAAAGTGTTTATTGTACTAAAGACAGGGGACTTTTTTTAGAAGTGAGACCATGATTGCAGAACAAATTTCTGATATAAGAAAGAACCATTGTATAAATCATAATACTTTCCACTCTGGGTGTCAAGTGCACTTCTGCATTCCTTCTGCTGGCCCTAGAAACAACTCACACTGCCTTGATATAAAAGAATAATTCAGAAAAATTTACAATTTTCTTATCAGAAGAGGGAGTAAGAAAGACCTGGACCTGACTAACCCTGGTGGCCACATTCCTTGAAGTTTTATTGGAATGAGAAAAAATGCTTTTTTGAGAATACAGGAATAAATATGCTGAAAAATAGAGATTAGGAATTGCCATATAGAGATTTCCTACTGTGAAATGGTGAGCAGAATAATCAATGCATATAAAAATATTCTGCTTCCTTGATCTAAGAATCAAATGTCTGTAGAAGACTTTTCGCCTCACTCATACTAGGGTAATTTATTGTGCTTCAGAGTATGCAGACAAAAACTTGGCCCTTAATCTGTGAAAGGAAGTTTTCAGGATGAGGAATTTGATTTGACTTCAAAGAATATGAATCGGTTCTTTCTGTTCTACAGTCAATTATTCCCTTTCAATGCAACTCCCTTTGGGAATAAAGCTTTCTCTGATGAGGTTTAGTCTTAGAGTCCACTGCAATGCCCCTGGATTCAGCCTTGACTCTGAGATTCTTT
>WBMZ01002036.1:0-200416 GCA_013400975.1 Atrichornis clamosus
CGGCGGCAGCGGGCGGCGGCGGCAGGAGGCGCAGGCGGCGGCGGCGGGGGGCTCCATCATCCCGCCTGCCCGCGGCGGGACCGGGAGGCAGCGGCGGAGCGGGGCGGCGCGCCCGCGGGGGCTCTTCCCTCTCGCAGTGGCGCGGAGCGGCGACTTCTCCCTCGTCGAGGCTGGGAAGCAGCGGCAGCAGCTTTCCCCCGGCGGCGGGAGGAGCGGTAACTTCCCGGGCGCGGACGGCGGGGTGGCTGCTCTCCCTCTCGGCGCGCTGCGAGGAGCGACTCCGCACCGGAGCAGGTGGCGGCTCCCTTCTGGCAGCCGAGCGGCGCTCCAGGACTGAGCGCTGCAGCGGGGAGGCGGGGCCGGACGGCAGCGGCGGCAGCGCTGGCCCGGCCCCCGTGCCCCCGCCCCCGCCGTCCCGGCACACGGCGCGCAGGCGGGGGGAGCCCCGCGGGCAGCCCCCGCCGCCGCCCCGTAGGGCTGTAGCCGCCCTTGCCGCTGGGAACGCGTCTGCCTTGCCAGTGGGGATGTGCCTCCCCACCCGGCCCCGGGATGCGCCACTGCCGCCGGGGCCGGGTGGGCGACGGGCGGCGCCGTGACAGCCAGGGGTCCTGGGCGGTGAGGCTGGTGGGCATGCGGGGCAAGCCTACCCCCGCCCCCCGCCTTCACCTAGCCCTGCTTTGCCTCTGCTCGGTGCATGGGCTGTTTTCTGGTGCTGTGTTCAGGATGCATGCCGCTTACCAGTACTTCAAATCCAAAGCTAAAAAAATGTAATAATAGTGACAATGCCCGTTCTGCTGTGTGTGTAGAAACGTGACGGGTCTTCCTCTGAGCCGAAGTGAAAGAAGAAAAAAAGAATATAATCAGTTTAATCTGATTTAATGAATATAGCAGAGTATTGGGTAAAGGGAAGGGAGCACACAACAGCTGCAGGAAGAAATGCACTGCGGGGTGAAGAGCAATCATTCATCACTTGTGGAAGTCGGCTGCCCTAAAGGTCAAAAAGATTCCTCGTCAAAGTAATGTAATCCAGAAGCAGTGCTTTCATGCACAGTGCTCTATTCTCCTCCTGTTTCGCTCTGACTAAGCAGTGCTGTTTCACAGAGAGGGAAATAACCACGCTGAAGTCGCACAGCAAGTTTCTCTGCTAACAGTACAGCGTGATCAACATGTAGCCTACGCTGTCGTGTGAAGTAAGCCTGATGTCCAAAATCTGAAATATGAATAATGCACATCATTTGGTCTCTCTAGAGGGACTTTCTAGTAGTGAAATCCAAAAGTGTCAAGTGCTTTATCTCACTTCACCATGTGATGATTTGAATTCTTGGACGGGAAATTCCCCAAAACCCCTGAAAATCAAAGACAAACTTAGCCAGTCTGCTGTGCAAATATATTTGCTATTCTCAAAACAATTTTCATGACGGCTAACAGCAAAGAATACTTTAACATTACAATGATACAGAGTAGGTTTAGAATAACACAGCCTGTGCAGTTTTTTTTTGTGTATCATGCTTGTTTTCTGTAAAGGGGAGTGCGGATATTTCTCTTTTAGAACTTTAAGTCTAAAGTATTGTCTTCAAGAAGTCCTTCTGTTCTTCCATATTATTATTATTATTTTTCTTATTGTGTAAGGCACGCCATGCAATCAGTTTTAAAAATATTTTACTTTCTAGGCTTACTACTCAGCAGAGCTCTCTCATCCTTTGTTTTCTCAGCAGATGTCTATTTATGGGCATATTACCAAGCAGATTAAAAAAAATACTACTTTTAATATCAATAATCTTTTTATTTTCCTGTTGAAGCAAATTATTATTTCCCATTCTGTGTGTTTTCTAGTGTTTCAAAGTAGTAGGATATTCATTAGAAGGGATTTATAATATTTTTATTGCTGTCAAACCTGGAGATCTCCTCAAAATCTTGGGAGAGGCTTTCTATAGAATTACATTGAGGTGACCATCTAACACAGTTCAAACTTGTATTCCTACTGTGTTTTTTAATTTCTAGGGCTTTTAATAGTATGTGGTGGTTTTGCAACAATTTGTACTCTACTGCAAATTAAGGGCCTAATCCTGTCTTCTTCATTGATATAGGCAAGCCTGTTGCAGCTAGTAGGATTGTGGCTGGGAAAAGAGACAGAAAAGGCCAACTCTAAAATTTATCTGAGTGCAAATAGACATAGGAAAACTCTTTTCGGCCAGATTCACTCTGCATTTAGTATATGTTTGCTTTTTCTTTCAACATGGCAGTCGTGAGATCAATTTGTATAAATACAAACACATGGTTTGTCGGTTTAGGGAATTAAATAATGCCCAAGCACCTTGTTTTTAAAGCAGATGATTAACTGCTGCCTCATTTGTATCAACATAATGAATAGTATATGTTCTCTCTCAGTGGGAGTTGGAATGAGGAAGTCTTTATGAATATTGTAAATAATTTCTGATGGCATGGTGCAGAGACTAAAAGGTAAGCTGTAGAACTGCATTTAGGCAGGCAAAACGTACAGAGTAATTTTACAATTTATGCTTCAGATGGTATTGAGAAAAAATTATTTGAGGACTATTTTGCTCTGAAAGTGTTTTTTATAGTCTAAGAAATAGGGGAAATGTGGGAGGTTATGTTAGGGACATAATACTTTAATCAGAAGTATGATTTGTTTAGGGTTTCCCTCACTCCTTTGTCATTTATCTTCAAAGCTGTTTCTACCTTTCACTTGAAAGGAGCTCTTTGAATTCTGAGTAAATAGAAAACATCTCAAGCTCAGATTACTTAAGTGTTTTGATAACTTTACAGGATTTTAAATGTGATTAGAAATTATTAAGATAATTATTAAAGATATCTTTATATGCTATGTCATTTCAGCTATCCTCAGTTCTGAGATTTGTAATTAATTCCTTTAATATCTGTTAGGTTGATAGAACATAGTTTTGTTTTTCTACAGATTATTTTCTTGGGCCATGCTCCTCTTCCTATTGAAGTTAGTGGGAGCATGATTGAGGCAGTCATCTGTTGGAAAAGCAGCAACTGCTTGGCTTTGAAGTCCAAAACAAATATTTATTTTGAAGAAGTTAAAACACTTACTAGTACAAAAAAAAAAATCTGTAGAAAAGAACTGGCTTTGTAAAGCACTAATAATAATAATAAAAAAACTTTGATAAATTCTTAATCCTATAAAACCATAGATTTTCTATTTATGTGACAAAGTGGATTAAAAATGTAATCCATTAATAATTGTTGTGCATCTTAACAGAGTTTTTGTTAAGTTGAAACGTCATTTCCCTTTTACAAAAGGTGCATAAAATACTTTGGAAAGAAATTTCTAGCAAGAATAGTAGGGAATACAGTTGAAGAGAGCACAGTGCTCCTGGTAATTGAATCCATTGTTAATAGTGAGTGGATGACTGTCAATATTGTATCAATGAAACTGTGTGCTGGTTTGGCTCAGCATTCAAAGTACAGTCTGCAATATGGAAACCTGTTGTTGGAACTGCCCTTAAATTG
Organism: Atrichornis clamosus; assembly: GCA_013400975.1. Classification (NCBI taxonomy): domain Eukaryota; kingdom Metazoa; phylum Chordata; class Aves; order Passeriformes; family Menuridae; genus Atrichornis; species Atrichornis clamosus. The sequence goes on from WBMZ01002036.1 coordinate 3,496, forward strand.
CAAGATAACTATTGAATGCAACACCCAGCCTTGCATTTCTGCAAATCTGATTCTGTTAGTTTGGCTGGGCACTGCTGAGGTAAAGGTGTTAGTTCAGAAGAGACCTGCTTGTGTATAGATTATTGTCATTTGTATTGGTACGCGATACAACCTTATCTCACACCAAGGGTGAAGCATAATCCATACTGCCAGTTACAACACAGCTACAGGAATTTTTAGTGAATCATCTGGGACTTGGCTCATGTTTTATGACCCTTGGGAAATCCACAAAGTCCTTCCTGCCCCCTTAGGTGCCTCAAGTGCCTTTAAACACCAGGCTCTGAAAATCTGAGCCAAAGCATGTTGAAGTCAAGCAGAGTCATTCACTGATTTTACTTGATTACAGTAGAAGATGTGGTAAATGAATTCTTGTGTCTGTCAGGAATTATTTTGCCTTGCTCGGGATCAGCACGTGAGGATAACTGACAGCAAAGCCATTCTGAATTGGATCAGCTGTATATGGTGGAGTAGGCTATAAAATTCAGACAGAACATGCTGGACACAGAGAAGATGGTCAAAAACCAGAGTTGGGCTGAAAGTGATCTGGGACCAATGATAGTAAAGAAAAGCCCTTATCCGGGTATCTGCAAATTTGTCTGTCTCTGATCTAAGTGAACAAGTTTGGAATAAATAAAAAAACCCCGATAAATTACAATAAAAAGAAATACCCAGAATCTGCATTTCCAGTATTTCTTCACTGTAAAAATTGTACTACTCAAAAATATCAACAAATGCCTGCCAGCATTGTTATTATAGTGATCAGTGCAGCAATTAGGCTCCTGAAACAAACTTATTTTCCTATTACCCATGTCCAATGCACCTGTTTTTCATATAATTTAAGCAAAAGACAAATACTGTACAAACATTCATTAAAATAACATTACACTTGTATTATATACAAAATACCCAGGATGATTTCAGCTAAGATGAAATTTTCCTAAAATACAAGTGGAACATGAGAATAAGGAGTTTGAAGAATAGCTGGTGGTTGTCTTTAAAAGTTTGTGCTCTGCCTTAAAAAACAAACATGAAGAAAACAAAATTTTTAGACCATAATCAGGTTTTATGAACAAAGTATACAAAAGTCACACTAGCTTGACATGATGATTGAGAAGCGTATAAAAAGAAAAAACAATCCAATTATTCAGGCTGGACCAATATATATGAACTTTGCTGGCCACGTTCTTGCCTTTTGTGAAGGCTCAGTTACCTTTTCCTCTGCCTTTTTCGTAACAGGTCTGAGGTAGTTAAAAGTACACAGTTTGCAGATTTCAGGTCTATTTTTTTCATTACAAAAGCCACTTTTGAGGGCAAAGAATTCTTTTTCTATGAATATCCACTGGGATACACCATACTAGAGTGTGAAGAGTAGCTCTGATAATACACTGGAGAAGTAAAATAGCTGTAATACAAAAAATGAGTTTATTAGCATTGCTAAAATGATTAGACTGTGTTTCCCCTTTTCTCAGAGTCCATGAAACTAAATTCTTTGACTTGCTGTGCTTTCTAGTCCTTGACAGTCCCTGACTCTAACAGGAAAATATCTTAATAATATAGGAACTGATGGGCCCCTGTACTAAGGAGCATCCTTGACAAGACATCTTGCACTCTGCCGGAAGTATCCTGCAAGCAATTCTGCAACATCTCGTTTGCAATGTTGGAGTGCTGGGAAGGAGCAAGAAAGAGCATGGTGTCATGTGATTTATTAGGATGTCACTGAGTTTCTCTGCCCTGTTTGATGGATCCAGACAACTCCTCAAACTTACTCACAGTTGGTCTGCCTGTGTGTAGGATGGACTTTCCTGTGTCTCAAATGGTGCAGAAAAGAATTCTTGGACGGGCTCAGCCAGCTCCTGGCTTGTGAAGTTTCTTCTTGGGCTGAGGAGCCTTTCCACAGGGCTGTTCACAAAGGAGCAGAGTGCTGTTGGTGTTGGCACCAGCCTCACCTGGAAGCAGTTCCCCATCTGTTCCGTTGATGTCACCTGTGGCTGAGGCTTGGACGAGCTTGATTCTTGCAAGGTCAGCTCTGACATAATCTGCACCAGCTTCCAAATCTGGGCCTCTGTGACCCTGTTCTGCTGATGTTGCCAAAGCAAGTGCAGACAGCATCCTGGCAGAGCAACAGAGGGGAACAGAGGCCCGTTCTGGCCAGCATCCTCCTTTTATCTCTGCTGCCATGCTGTCAGTCAGGAAGCAATACGTAATCACTCAGGGATTATGTGGCATCAGATGAGCTGGTGTAGGTGTTAGTGTTGAAACAGCATTAGGAGAGTCATCACAACTTCTAAGTGTGAAATAGTGCAAATGGGGGCTCTGGAGGCATCAAGAGGTTGTTCCTTGCAAATGGAGTGCTCTTGCTTGGGTGTGAGAGGGAACAATCCAACAGAGCAGCAATGGATATGGCCACACGTACCCACTCCTGCACCAACAATGAAAAACTATTTAAATATCACTGAAGACTATTTGTCACTGTTAAAGTTAATTTTGACTTCCCTTTTTACAGAGGCTATGTCTGGTTTTGGTAAAAAAAATCAGATTCTTACTTGGATTCCTGATTTCTGTATGAGCTATGTAATTTTAAAAATCTTCTTGATCAAAGGTAATCAGAATACTGTTACAGTGCAGTTTTTAATCTGAGGGTCTGATTAAGCCTTAAATCATGACACTTTGTAAGGTAGGTACTCAAATAGCTTTCACCTTCATCCTGCCTTTTATTTGAGGATTTTGGATTCTGTGAGAGCTTTAAGTGCTTGGCAGCATGTGACATTGGAGAAGATACTGAAACCCAAGAGATAGGAACAGATTTACCCAAATCTGTTTGAAAAACCAATGGTGATCAAAAGAAAGTTTTCAGAGTTCCTGAGAGTTCATCCTCAACCCCCAAACTAGAAACACTCTCTTTGTATTTCTGTTGGTTCGAGAAAGGTAACAAAAACAAATGTAAAGATCAGAAGCAAGGCTGGTGGTCAAGTCAGTGAAATGCTCCTACCCATACTAGTTAGAGTGCTCATGTTTGATATTCAAACCTAGCCAAGGGGAGAAAAATGGAGGTAACTCATTCAGAGCATGTTGTGGATTTTCTGCTTTGCATTATGAAATCTGCAGTGAAAAGATGGATGGAAAGAAATGAGGCATATTTAATGGAAAGTTTGGAGTGCAAGAAATGGAACAGAGTCTGGTTGATAGCTCATGCTGACCAGCAGACTATTGCCATGTCCATAGGGGAAAGCAAGAAAATAGTTCTCTAACCCTGTCTCATCTCCATGTAATTAGCTATGATAAAGAAGATAATGGCATACACAAGGACTTAATGATAAGAGAAGGAAAATCCAAGAGTAAAAATCTGAAATGGAAAGCAGGAGAAAGGAGGCAAAAGAGGAAAGGTGAACTTAGAAAAATACTTGTTTATTTTGGTTTGTTGAGACTTATTCTCAATGTCTTTCATTATCTTTTGTGACAAAGAACACAGCTGATGTAAGGAGGATTTTTGACAGAATATAATTTTATAGTGATGGGAAACCAAGTGACTTGGAGCAAATCCTTGGCTGAGGTAAACCTGCACTTTATCTGCCTGGAGACCAGAGGGTCTTAGGGTCTGCTTGTGGCTGAAGAAAATCAGTGAATATTGAGCAAACCCATAGGTCTCTGTGAAAGATGGACAGTTCAAAAACAGCCCAGAACCTTTAATTCCTGCTCATGACTTACTTGGACCAAAGCAAATTTGTTACCTCTTCTGCAGAAGCAATTTTCTTTCCTTTTTGTGTTGAAAGAACCTGGATCAAGCGTTGAAGACTGATGAGTTAGTGTTGAGTAGAGCAGGTGCACCAGACTGCAGAGTTCAGCTCCTTCAAAGAACTCTTTCTCTGAGAGATGTAACAAAACGAGAATTGGAAAGGAGGGACTAAAATAAAGAGTTAGTACAAAGGTCACACTGGTTTTCAATGCTAGCACACTGGATTCTGCACATCCCAAGGCTGGGCAGTTTTGTTATTGCCTTAGACCCTACTAATCAGTTTTTCCATACTGTTTTGATGGTAATAGCAGACATTCTCCTACTGTATGACTTTTAACACGAGCAGCATTCATTCATTAACTTGGAGGAGAGGGTCAGCAGGAAATCAATTATGCTTTTTATTCTTAAAGTAGCCATATGCAGAACCACTAAAATGAATCCACTCTCTGCATTCCAGAGTTGCAATTTCTTCCTTGCAACCTTTATTGCAGTGCGTCTGCCCCCAGTTGTGCTACATCAGTACTTGTAGATGAAGAAGAGCAATTCCTAAGGAAATTAAAGGAGTTGCTTCTTCCCAGTCTGCCAGTTACCAAAGGCAGGAATGAGCCTGCCTCAAGGGATGAAAAGGCAGCTTGGTCACATGTTCCTCAAAGCCATGTTGACAGATTTTTGGAAAAATATATTTGATCTTCAGTCATTTAACTGGATACCTGTGTCAAGACTAGATTTGTAAATTATTTCTTTAAATGCTTGAACATTGAAAGATTTTTAAGACTGGACTCTTTTGGATTGCAATACAATTTAGGGGGAGAGTATTGGAATATCTCCATTATATATGCAATGCTGATTCCTCAGAAGGTAGCATTAGCCCTTGAAAAGGATACAGTGATTAAAACTGTTGAAAATTGAGAGTTTTATTAAATCAGTAGAAATGTGCCAACATACTGGAAGCTGTGGAGGAATAGCACATAGATTGTGAGAATTAGCTGTGTAGAAATGGTGATTATGATGAAATGTATATGTTGCATTAGAGAAAATGGCTCTGAAGTGCTTGGACTCTCTTTAAATATCTTTGCTATTCTGGAACAAGGAAGAGCTCCTGCTACAGGTATTTTACTGATGATGTAGACAAGATGAGCAAGGTGTGTTTTGAGGGAAAAGAAAATTGTTATTCTTGTATACCATCCTGGCTCAGTTTAATACGTTACATATTTTTCTTTTATGTTAAAGCAAAAAAAATTGTAGAAAAAATCAAATCAAACTTGAAAAAACTTTTGATTTGCAGAAATTACAGTAGGAGAGGTATTTGCATAAAAATGAACTTGTAATTACCTTCAAGAAACTGTAAAGATGTCTTTGGGAATAAGGTTTATGACATTGAGTATATTGGCAGAAGATGTAACCACAGGTTGTAGGGTAACAGACTAGTTCTGAGTCACAGCTTAGAAGGCAATGCCAATTACTGGGGCATCCTTGTGAGAGAGGCTAACTGGAGTGCTGCCCCATATGTTTCCAGTGGCTAAAATAATCGGTGCAATTATAGAAGCAGTGCTGCAAGGGCTTTTTTTTCATGCAGAGTGCTGAGAGTTTCTGATAAGGATGGATAACTAATATTTTGCCAATCTATTTAGCAGCAATCTGCAACTCAAAGACTGGAAGACAATTGTTATCAGCTGTCTCAGGATCACGTTCTGCAAGAGGTGGATTCACAGGCCCATTGTAGATTCAAGGTCAGATTCATGTTCTGTCAGTAAGTGTGTAATGGTTCTTTGCTAGGAATGGCAGCCAAAAGTGTTTAAATCTTCCTGGCATTATGCAGTTAGTAACAAGGAGAGTCTACCTGTTTTGCCTACGGCAGACTTATCAAGATCTCTCTGCTTTTCGGGCTTGCATTTGATCTAAATTTTTAAGCCTATAAGATTTTTCAGAGGGCTATTTATTCCCTTGACTGTTACCCAGAGTTCTAATTTATCTGCAGCGTTGCAGTTCACCCTATTCTCTCATTGTCAAACAATCTTCCATGTCTCACTGACAGGATGTTTCTCCTACATCCCGTTATTTCTCTTTCTGTTCTCTGTCAATCTCAGTTTGTATGTGTGCCTATTTCTTGGTCTGTCCCCTCGACTGTAAAATCATGTCTTAGCCCACAGGTAGGTTTATATCTATCTGCCTGTCTGCAGCCTAGCAGCCTCTGGCCTGCCAGTCAGTTCTTCTCCCCATTCTTTTTCTGTGCACCTTCCTCTGAAGAAGAGGAAGATGAAGAACCCCTTAGCTCTGCTTTTCATTTCTACCATAAGTCACCTATTCACTGCCTGCAGAGCTCAGCAGCGTGGGATTCTCCTGTTACTTGGAAATTCACTTATAGCCCTGTACTGGGTTTGGCTGGGCTAGAGTTATTTTTCTTCCTGGTAGTTCCTATGGTGCTGTGTTTCAGATTTGTGTCCAAAACAGTGCTGATAGCAGTACTTGCACAATGCCAAGTCCTTTTCTGCTTCTCACCCCACCCCACCAGTGAGTGAGCTGGGGATGCACAAGAAGTTGTGGGAGGACACAGATGTGACCAAAGGGATATTCCACCATTTGACATCATGCTCAATATGTAAAGCCAGGGAAGAAGGAGGAAGAGGGGGATGTTCGGAGCAATGAAGTTTTTATTCCCAAATCACTGTTACAAATGATGGAGTGCAGCTTTCCTGGGGGTGGTTGAACACCTGTCTGCCCATGAGATGTGGTGAATTCCTTGTTTTGCTTTGCTTACATGCAGGGCTTTTGCTTTCCCTATGAAACTGTCTTTACCTCAACCTACAAGTTTTTTCACTCTTACCCTTCTGATTCTCTTCCCCATCCCATTTTGAGGAGTGAGCGAGCGGCTGGGGGGTTCTGAGCTGCCTTTCAGGGCTAACATACTACAGGCCTTGTTCCTTACAGAATTACTTCTGACCCATTGTTTGAATTTCTCTTCTGTTCTGTACTTTTTTAATTCACTCTATGCTGAAGTTGTTATGTATTCACTACAAGTAGACAGACTTACTATGGCTTTATGTCACTTCATTAATAGACAATGGTGTACAGAAAATAGTGGTCATGCCACATATTCTCCAACAAAATTGTATATTCAATATGTAGTCCAAGATATGAAGATGCACCTGTATAAGAATAAGGATGTTTACAAGTGTAAGATATATGGTGACGATCCATTTGATCCCCAAACTAAACTTTTCCTCTGTTCTTTTGTAACACAGTTGTAAAATCTATTTAAACAAACAAAATGGATGCATTAATCACAGTTCTTTGCACCTTGCTCACATTCACTCACCTGCTCTTAAAGTATAAATCTTTCAGAATTGTTGCTTTCCCACATAAATAAAAGGTCAAAACAAAAGAAAGAGAAGTTGGAAATGGGAAGAGGATGTAGACATTTATAACTCTCTTTTTATGAGTTAGATGGGGAAGGAAATTAAAATTTGGTTCAATGAAACGGGGCAGCAGTGTATGAAATTTCAGTTTTCTGAGAATGGAGGTAAGGTTATAGAGGCATGCATGCAGTAGTAGATTACTGAAGTGAATGCTGCTGTTAGGCAGAAAGGTTTCCACTTTCTTTTGAACCAGTGCAACTAATTTTTTTCATGCATTGTGAGCTCTTTTTGCAAATCACATCCCTCTCGAGAGGGATGAACCCCTTGAAAAGCAGAACCCTCTAAAAGGCAACCAGAAGGATCTGAGCCTGTAATTGAGCTCCCACTAAATTAATCTTGCATTGTCAAATGCTACTTGATGACATGGAGGATGACACAGCCATGTCATTCCTATATTGTATGAACCAAATTCTGAGATCTTAAGAGGTTCTTAGAGATGGCATCTATCTCACTTATAGCTAAGTGCCTCTTAAATTTAAAAAAAAAAGAAGAGAATAATAGTACTCACACACAGCTTCTGTGCAGTGCCCATCACACACAGTTCCAACAGCACTTTAAGAAAGAATGTCAGTATCATTATTTACACTTTGCAGATTGGGAAACTGAGGCAGGGGATGAAGTGTTGAATTCCTAAATCAATCAGTAGTCTGTAAAAGACTCAGGAACTGCTACAATGTCCCATGAATGCCAATAATGTCCTGTAATCTTTACCATCTTGGTTTTTTTCCTCTGAATGTTACTTGATAATCAGCTGTCCTTGAGAGAAACTCTTCAAGTGGGCCACTTGACTTCTTTGAGAAACCTTAGGAGGTCTAAATGTGAGAATTTTTAAATCCAGTGCCTCTCCAGTATTGAATCCTTCATGTCTTTCCCAAAGTATATGTGGAGCCTTTGCAGAAGCCATGGATAATCTGGAAAACAGTATTATTAGGAGGTAGGCAGCATGCTGATTTATCTCCTTTGCATTCAATTCATATACTGTGGTCTTTGTTATTTCAAGAGCTGCCAACCACAAGGACCAAATGAAGAGCAGTGGGAAGGCTGAGCCAGAGATGACAGAAGGAGAGCTAATATATTGGCACAGTGTCTTTGCATGGGTGCATTATCCTCCTGTGACAGCAGATTGCTCTCTCAAGGTATTTTCTCAAAGACATTACTGAAGATAAGTCCTGTGTTTCAATGAAGTTTTAGGTAATGTTAGTTAAATGTGATTTTTATCTGTGTGCAATGAAATAAATTATGATTAGGTGGTTTGGATTTTTTTTTTTTTTTGTTTTAATAAAAACATCCTGGGGATCTTACATATGCAACCTATAGGACATGCTATTTATCTGTAAATAAATTGAAGATAGACAAAGCTGTGTGGAAACCATGGGGGACAGAGGTTCTTTTCTTGTTCAGGTACTTGGGTGACTACTACACTTAATGTAACAGGAATTGTAATTACTTGTTTTACTGACCTTTTCATCATGAGGCTCTAAGTCCTAATCAGAAGATGAGTAGTACCATTATCCTTACTGAACATTCACGGGAAAAGCTGGATGGGAATGTGTGACTCAGTGTGATTCAGAGTGTTGTGGTTCTTCGTGGCTGATGGTCTGTAGGAATTGGGTCTTGACTTTTCAGAAGAATACCATCTTCCCCACACAGAGCAGCTGTTGTTACTGGTGATTACTGATGTTTGAACACATGGAGCACAGCAGCAGTGGCTACCCGTGATTGTATATATATGTATATAAGGGAAAGAGTAAATTCGGACTAAGTTTGGAAATACCTTCCCCTTCTGATCAATAATACATTAAATTCAGAACGAAACCACTTTTTAACTAGTTGGAAAAATGATTCACTTACAGCTGGTAGGAGGCTGAAGAGTAGTGAGAATCAGTTGCACAGATATATTGTATGCCTGTTAACTTACATTCTTGTTTTTGGTCTTTTTTACTCCTGATTTTACAGCTATTTTATTTTAGTATAGTAAGTTTGAGGAAAAAAAGAAAACTCATTGAAATCTTTGCCTATTAAGATAATTTTTGCATAACTTCTGTTCAGAGCTCATTTATTTTTGTTATTCAAATTTACTCCAATGACATGTTAGAGGGGTCTTAACTTTCTTGTGCATCATATGTAAGGTGATCTTAATAAACAGACTGTTGTAGAGTTTATACTCTATATCCCAGTATGAAATTGAGATTTTTACTTGTCATTTATTTATATTAAAACTTTCCTGGATTGTCAAAAGATGCCAGCATTTTTGCATGAATTACTGCTGACCTGAGAAATTGTTTATGCACTTAAGTCCATCCTGTTTGTCTTAAAAGTGAAAGAACAGTCTTAGCTGATTCAGGGCAATAGCTTTTTGGAAGAATTTGTAGTGTATCTTCATTGCCTTTTAGCCTAGATGCAGGCTACCACAGGCTGCAAAAGTTCTTAATGAAATTCTGTAATTACATGGTGGGTAAACCTGCTCTGAGTTCCTCCTATCACATTTCGGTCAGTCCCCAACAGTACCAGCCATTGCTGTTCCAGACATACAGAGCATAACAGATTTGTTTTCCTTTAGCCATGGTCCTGTTGGTGGCAAGATGCTGTTTCTAACAGTCCAAGTGGTATTCACCTGCTTTCAAGAGATGTCCTTTCGGCAGTGCTGTGGGCAGGCCACAAGCAAGTTTCAATGGAGTTTTTTGTTGCACAGATTGCTCAGCATGCCTCCCATACTCCCAAGTAATGACTGAATTTTGCTGGTTTTTAACCAAGCAAATTTCCTCTTAAACTGGATTATGGCCTAATTATGATGCAAGGAATATGGTTCAGTGTTCGTTTTGGTAATGTTTTTCGTTTCATTTCCCCCACAATTTTCCTATTCTATCAGTCTCTACGTGGGAAAAAAACAGCTAGAGAGTATAAAAAAAGCAAAGGATTTAGATGAGTGTATGCCCTAGTAACCAACTAAAAACTCCTATTTTCATTGAGACCGAAACTTTGTTTGAACTCTCCACTAATGCTAAATCCATGGTTATCAAACTGTTCCACAATGCTGGGGGAGTGAATGAGGCAACTATTTTTTTGAGACATTGCTTGTGATTACTGGAAAAGATAGGGATATTAGTAACAACATTCAGAAGATTTATAGCTTGTTTGCTGGTGCATAGGAGAGTAAGTGCAGATTACTGAGGGTTCTTAGTTATGAGAGCTATGAATTAAAGTTGTTATCCATAATTTGTTATTCTCCGTGTGCTTCCAGTCTACATTTAGTTAGAGAGAAAACCCAGATAGGCAGAGTAAGGAGAAATAACCTTGAAAGAGTAAAACTTGGTTCGTATAATTGTCATCTTCATCCTGTACCTGGAAACAAATAAAGAATCCTATAGTTATTTAAATACTTAATTGCTATCTTACTTTAAGAACTGGAGACTCATTCATTAAAACAGAAGAACTGCAGCAGCCTTCCTGCACAATTCCTGTGCCTTAACCACAAGCTCCTGCGGAAATTTTGGAAAATTGAAAAAAGCAACAATGAACCCCAGAAAGACTTCAAATATAGCTACCAGCATAGTGGAATCAACTTCTTCTATTTTTGTAAGTATTTACATACATTATTCGTAAACTTCTTGGATCTATTGCATAGGTCAGACCTAGTATACTTCCATGTGCTTTCCTGAAGCTGGATAAGAAGAAAAAGACACCAATAATTTGATAGATACACTTTTGTTTGCTACATCATAGTAAATTTTTCACACTGATACAGATGTATGTATTTAGAGAGCGAGAAAATTATACAGCGCTTCTTAGGAGAAAGAAAATGTCTATAATTTCTTTAAACTCAGTTCAGGTTAACTTTATTATCAGAATACATTGTTTAGTGGTTTACACTTTAGACCTTACATTAGCAGCACATCACCTTATCTTCAGTATGTCTTTCATTCCCCAAAATTTTAAACAAATAGTAGTTTAATAATTTAAAGAAATTGTTTCCTGTGCTTCTCCTTTTTTCAATGTCTTCAAATTAGCTTCTCAACTCCTGCCCTTGTAATACATGGAGCAGGTTCTGCAGCAAACGAGTAACTTCATCCACATGTAGACGTGTTGGCTGGCTGATTCTGTAGGTAATCAAGATGTAATTAGTTAACAGAATTGTTACGTTAGAGTCTGCCTAGGCAGATTGAAGCTCACAATTTTTTAAATTGTTATTAATGCTCATAAAATGTGGACATAACACTTTATTACCTGGAAATAACTTGCATCTATTTCCTGGTTATTAATTCTTAAATTTATAGCACAAAAGTATGAGGAAGAGAACTGTTTGAACATTCTAGATACTTCTGACATATATCTAAGAGTGGAATAAATCCCCTTCAAAAGCAACACCCTTGCAAAATGAGAGGAAATCATTAGGTAGATAAAAAAATAAACCAAAAGGCTTATTTTTTATTTGAAGAAGATTCCCAATGCTGCTATAGCAACTGTTCTAATAATTTGAACCTTGTGTCAAGTCCTGATGCACAAAGGAAAATGGTGGCTTTCAGCAGTATTGAGGAACTCATTGAAAAGAGAACCTTAGCACCATTGCTAATGTAATGCCAAAGGACAGAGTTCACCTCCTGAACTCCAGACAAACAGAACAACTGAGATTCAGTGCTCATGGCTGGATTAAGACTCCTCCAGAGCAATTCACCCTGTATATTTTTTTAGCACAATGCAACCGCAGAAGTGTTGACATTGCTCTTTGATTTAGTTGAAATTTTGAAATGAAGTTTCTCACCACCACAGTAGTGAGATTTGTTTGGCAGACTTGTTAACACATTAAAAAAGAAAATAGCTGGGTTTATTATAAAAATGTACTCCTGAGCATCACATACACACTTTTTGTCCCTGTATTTGTTGCCTTCTTATTTTTTTCCTTGCACTACTTTTCTCTAGATACTAGTCTGAAAATATTTATGCTTGTGCTCATTGTAGGTTTGAAAGTATTCCAGATGTGGCTGCTCAAATGCTTACAGTAAGTTCCTGTGTTTGCTGAACCTTTAAGGGCTCTGGCTGCACCGTAGAGGGTTTTTGTATAGTGTCATAGCTGAATACCTGAAGCTGCCTAGATATTTGTCTTCCACTAAATCTGACGGAAATCAGCTACCTTAAATACATTTGAAAACCTGCACTCTCAACCATTTGGGGCAGAAACATTCTTTCTCCTACTTAACAATGGAACAGTATGCTAACTTATGGTTGTGTTTTAGCAGCAGTAATAATACCGCATGCACTCACTGCTGCTATTTTCATATGTGTATAAAACCTTTTTTACTTTTATTTGAGGACGTTTTCTCTCTGAACAAGAGAGTGTCTGGGAAAACAGAATAGCAGCTTTACAGAATCACAGAATTACAAAATTAGCTAGGTTGAAAAAGACCTTTGAGATCATCAAGTCCAACCTATGACCTAACATCACCTTATCAACTAAAACATGGCACTGAGTGCCACATCTAGTCTTTTTTTAAACACCTCCAGGAACGGTGACTCCACCACCTCCCTGGGCAGCCCATTTCAATGTCCAATCACTCTTTCTTTGAAGAATTTTTTCCTAATGTCTAGCCTAAACTTTATATGGAGGGGAAGGAGATGATCAAGAAATTGGAGATGGATTGCTAATGGTGGAGCATGGTGGGAGGGCAAGAGATAGTTGATAGAAGTCTAAAAAAGAGAGGTTCAAACTGGATAAAACCCCCCACTTTTTCCCCTAGAGGACAGTCAGGCAGCAGAACAGGTTGCCCAACAAGGCTGTTCTGTCTCTGTCCTTGAAAGGATTTCAAGACTTGGTTGGACAAAGCTGTGAGCAACATGGTCTGCCCTCAATAGAATTCTGTGTTTGACTTCCTGAGGTCCCTTACAACTGAATCTTGTTATGACCCTATGAGCATACTATTTTAATTACAGAAGTTTTAGAATAATATTACTGGAACAGAAAAAAATGTCTGCCACAATCATACTGTGAATGAATTAGTTTAATCAAGCAGTTCTGTATGAACTACAGAATCAAACTCCTTCTTGATACTGTAAGTATGTTTCTTTACAGCTTCTGAATCATTGTAGTGATGCCACATCTAACAGCATGCAGGTGCTTGAATATATTTACTGGAAAGACAAGGTAATTTGGTTTTTACTGTCTAGCTGTTGAGATAAAGAGTTTGGCAATGCCTTCATAAACCACAAGAGAGGGAATCTTAGGATTGCAAGAGTTTTAGCTGTTAATAAATTCTTCAATTTCTGACCATCAGCAAATTTTTTTTGAAAAGCAGAACTTAGTAAATGTCATTTTCAAATGAGACTTCTAACGCCTAAGATGTATTGTACTACAACACTTTTTTCCACATCAGAATTTCTTTAAATCACCTAGCATGGTGAAAGACAGATGTACCTTTATTCCATAGTCTAAAGCAGTGTGTCTTTATATTATACTTTGAAAAAAATCTTCTTCTATCTTTCAATTGAAAAAGTCCCATCAAGATGTGCTTGTTTTTGCTTTAGATAAAAATAAAGAAAGAGAGAGAGAGAGAGAGAAAGAAGCTACAATTTTTAGATTCTTTTTTTAGAGATTCTGATTTCAACAGCTGCAGAGAGTAATTATTATAAAGGCTGTAGTCCCAATTGTTTTGAGTTGGTGTTGTAGCCCTGCTGTAGCAGATACTCAGCAGATGCAGACTGAAGCACAAAACTTGAAACATATGGCAAGATAAAATCTGAAAGCTATGCTAGCTAGCTACCATAAAGATTTTGTGAGGGAAAAGAACTTTAAATCAATATAGACTTTTAAGGAAGGACAGCAAAAACATTATAGGATAGAAATGATTATACCTCTCTATCACTTCTGCATCTGTAGCTGAAATCTCTGGAAGTAGAAGTTACTGTGTTTTATTCTAATTGAGAGAAGTTAACAATTTTTTCAAGACTTCCAAATAACACTTATAATCTCAAAGCTCAATTATTGCACATTCTATTATTCCAAAGTCTTTGTTACTGTAGCGGTATTCCAAAGAATGCTGTATAAAATTTCAGATAATTCCAACAAGAAAACAGATTTTAACTCAAATAGATATTATTAGCAAGTAAATCACTAGAGAAAATGTCTTCCATTTGGAAATTGTTTAGGTGATTTCCACTTAAGCATGATGTACATAATGAAGCACCTGCCTTTCCCCTGATGGGCTAGTTTAGTTTTAATTTCTCTGGTAGAATACGTTAGTGAACTGCAATTGTCATTCATTTAGTTTTAAGCATTACAGGATACAAACAACAATATGCCTCTTAGAAGGCTTTTATATATATATATATATATAATGAGGAACATATATTTTAGCATTGATGCTTATCATACCTTAAAACTGGGACCATTCCTTTCACTTGTTTATACGTACCTCCACCACACATGGACATTAAATATATGCAGAGAGAGTAAGAGTTTGTTATCTGTACTTGTCTGCCTACTCTCTTGGTTATCCAACTACTTCATACTCTGCACTACTAACCATCATTATTACCCTGATTTTCCATCTTTCACCCTTTTACCACCCTTCTTATATAAAAAACTGCCCTGAGGTGCCTAATTGTATTGAAGCAAGTCTAGTAGCAGACTTCCCAGAACTACCTTAACATGTGGATGATACTCTAGTCTAAACTATGCTTTTAGGTTTTCTTCCACATATTTTGATGTATGTATTTCTTGTTTCGATAAAATATGTACATATATAAAGTGCTGAAAAAACAGATGATCCTCAACACAATACTATTTTTTTTTTCTGTTTCAATACTGTTTGTGTACTGCACTGATGCTGCTAGAACTGTGTGTGTGTCTAGTGTGTGGTCTGCAGCAACATCTTGCTCTTGCATCTGCGCTTTTAATGTCTTATGTTTCTGGTTAATGTGAATGGCAGAGTGGGAAAGATCTCTTAATGCAATATACTGTTCTTATCTGTGTATATTAAGTGACTAAATGCATCATCTCTTTACTACAACTGTTTTTTCTTATGAGAAAAAAAATAATTTTGCCATTCATTGACCTGTTATCCATTGCACTTTTCAGAAATTCACCCTAAATAGATAGCAGAGTATGGCTGTGTATATCTGAAGCTCACATTCACATCTTCAGAGATAAGAAAAAGCATGCATCACGACCAGCAGATATTTCATATTGGCAAAGAATGATTTTATGTCAGATTGGAACCTGCTAGATGCTATGAATGACAACGATGGCTCCAGCTATCCCTGGGAAAAAAAAAAAAAGAAAAAGAAAATACATATACACCATGTCAGAAACACTTATAGCATTCTGAGTATGCCTGTAAATTCATGTGGAAGGCACCTCACACCTGCTGTTCGACTAAAAGATGTACCACAGGATAACTGTGCTGTGGCAGAAAGTCTGCTTAAAATGCCGTAGTACATTACTGCTTCCTCAGTAGACCCCTAGATGACGGAGTGTGGCTTGACTGAGACATTACGTAATCTTTGACTCGGGTGAAATACCGAGCTTTTTAGCAATATATAGCCAACGATTTGGTTGAATTCCTCAGATGTTGTGTTAAAACTTTTTTAAACCTGAGCATAAAAAAAATAGTGCTTCCAAAGATTCTGTGATGAAGTACAAAGAAATGGTCTTTGCAAATATAGGTAGGAAAAGTGGTGAAGACCCTGCTCTGTGCTTCACTGAGTCCAGAGGTGCTTGTTTGGGTTAAATAACTGTATATGCATTTTGTCATTATTCATATTATTTTTGTTACTACTAGCACATTAATTATAATAATTTTTAAGGTTCCTAGTAGATATATTACTCTAGCTGTATTTACCAAAACATCCTGTTTGTTAAGAGTTTAAATACTGTACAGTTTTATTGGGGGAATAAAGCTTGTAAAACACATGAAAAAGCAGTTGGGGGAAAAAGAAATGAATATGGATTTTTTTCCTCATAGTTTGACCCAGATTACCTCATCCATGGAATTTACAGAGTCTGCAGATATCACATCTGACTAAGAGCTCAGTTGAAACTATTGCAGAAGGCTGGATCAAGCCTTTCATGAAACCACAGTGCTACGTGTTGCACTTGCAGTGGTTGGGAGTTTACTACATGGTGTTCCAGGCCAGAAAGCTGAATCCAGCACTTCCTATTTTTCATTGCTTGTAATTTGCATCTGCCTTTGAATTTGAGAAGAGAGTCCATGTGTTCCTGAATTGTGCCTTTCTGTGCTGTCTCGCAGTTCTACTTTTGATGTAGCTACAGTATGAAAGAAAGGGCTTTGGAACAAGTACTAGTGCCCCATCCTGCTCAATCAATAATACACATATCTGGACCTGGTTCATGTTCTGTGGAAGTGGGCGCACAGAGTCCCAGTCACTTCCGTGGGTGTTTGAATCAGGCTTAGGGAAGTAATGGTAACTGTGTTTGCCTTAGCAGGATTGAAAGCAATCTGCCATAGTCAGTGAGCTCCTGTTAGTTAACATATGCATAACACAAAGTGTACAAGAGCAGTGTTCACTTTCCCCTTCCTGAAAGCCTTGCTTTCCTGATATCTTAAGAAAAAAAAAGCAATTAAAAATGAAATTATTAAGTTCTACTGGAGAGGTAATTTTAAGCAATGCATGCATTTTACACATATTTTAAAGAAAGCAAAATCTTTCTAATTTGCATAAATTGATAATTTCTGTGTTATTTGTGTCCCTGTTTTCACTCAAGGTGAGGACAACACAGCTTTGTAGCTCAGACCTCATTTTCAGACAGACGTTCAGGCATAGCCACATCCAATCTAGTCATGTAATCGGCATGCTCTGCATTATTACTATTTTAGGGACAGTGAAGCTTATAAATCAGCAAAACTTAGTAGTAAAAAGCAATGTATTTTTGCAAGGAAAATACCATTTAGAAGAATAATGATTAGGTGAGATGGAAATGATGTTACTCTTAACAAAACAATTTGCTGAAACATTTTGTAAATGGAATTGCCAGCAGGCAATTTATTTTGTTTTGAAATAGGCTTCAACATTGCCTTTGGCCACTGTGAAGGCAGGATGAGGGAGGCATGTATACAAGCACAGCCAGATATACAGATAAATATAGGTACACACTTGCACATCCACACATACTCCTATGTGTTGTGCATATAGATAATGCTCTCCTTTGTAGCATTTTTGTTCATCTCTTTAAACCTGACACCTGCTGTAGTAACAACTCTGTCTTGGAACCTCATGGCCATTGCATAAGGGAAGCAAGGCATCTTACAAAAATAATCAAAAGTTTTAAAACATTAAGATAGTTTGAGTAGTACTGAATTCAGATTCACAGAGCCTCTTCCAAGCTTTTTTTCTACATATGGACCATTTTGGACTTATGGAAAAGGCAAGCAAAACCTTTTGGTTGCTAGTTTTTCTGTAGAGGCTGTTCTAGACTTCAGTCGAGAAATTTGATAAATTCATTGTTGAGGTGAGAAGAGAAAGGATGTAGAATGGAGAATAGAGGACAGAGACCACAAAATTGTAAGAATTTCAGAAGAAAACTGCTAAGTCAGGTTTTTCAGCCTAGAACTTAGCATCTCAGAAGTTCACCATTGTGTTCCCTTCCCTTTTTTATTTTGTCTAAATTCACATCTTGCACAGCATTAGTAGTAAATACTGAAATCCTTATATCAATTTATCCAGTTTCCTATGTTATGCTCATAGTCTTTGGACATGCTGAATTTGGCACAGACCTGTGACTTGAAAGGTGTTCTGAGTATTTTGGAAAGAAACTAGAACATATATGGAAGTCCATGAATGTGCAAAATGCACGTGAGAAAGTTCCCTGAGGGTACTGAGACTGGGTGGGGAGGCTCCTGACAGAGGAAGTGGGGGAATGGGATTGCTTGGGGATGGCAGGGGCATTTGGCAAACGACTTCCTCTAGTTGTTTTTGAAACCATTATGCCTGCTTTCCCTCTCAAAGCTTAGATTCAGGTGCTCTCTGAGCATCTCTCAGTGCTAGCATTTTTGAGTTTGTGTGGGGGATCACTGGCATTTTGTCCATAACCATCTAACACTTCAAGGGCTTATCCCCACATGTGGGTATCTGAAAATAAGATTTCAGAAGCACACAAGTTATGTGGAATCAGGCTGGCCAAATGCACATCACAGGGAAGAAGAAAGATTATGTGTTGTCTTGCTTGCATGTATGCATCTCCCTCTGCAGAGAATGTTGCTCCAGAAAGGCCACACTGCCTCAGGGATTCAGGAGAATAATTGTGGCTTAAGCAATGTTACTCAAAGTCCCCTAAAATCTGTATCTTTTTCTTATTGCTTGAGATAAAGTAGTGCATTAGTGAGGTAAAGGCAGAGGTGACAGTCCAAGTCCAGGGTTGTTTGAGTGAGAGGTACCACAGTGGTGGGACCAGTACAAGGAGGAACACTCTGCCTATCTGGAAGAGTCATCTATCATAAGCCATCTATCTTGGCTTATGATCTACCAGATATAGAAGTATCCAAAGTATTTCCACCATGTTTCCTCCTCTGACACTCAGACAAGATAATCTAATCCTTGTTTAAGAAAAATTACATAAAGATGAGGTAATAGAGAAACTTGCAGAATACCTGTGGTTATCATGCTGCCTTTATGGCATATAAACAACTTATCAAAAATACTTGATTTCAGTGTCAATCTTTAAATCTTCGAAGAACTGGAAAAACATTAAATCTCATAATCCGACTGGGAGCAGGGAGGATATTTATTATTCTTATAATCTCTTGCTTTTGTGAGTGAAAATATTAAAGCTGGTTGCAACCGTTCTATGTTTGCAGAATAAGGATCTCTGGGGTGTGAATCCAGGTGGAGTAACTTGGTTATTGTTTTGCCAAGGGCACAAAGGCAATCAATGTCAGAACCAAAATGGGAATGCAGACATTCCAGGTGATAGTTGCAGAAGTATTGATGTGATATGCTTATTTCACCCTTCTGGAGGTTTTATATGAGTCTATTCAGAGAGCGTTATTAAGATATTTTTGAGTCTCAACCTATGCACTTTTCCTGTTCCTGTCTGAACCCCTCACTCTGTACCCTGTTCCATTTCATGCTACGTGTTTACATTTGTGGTTCAAATGCTGCCTACAGAGTCAAGAGAGTCCGCAGTTCCTGTCAGCACTGGCCACACTGTGCTGTGCCACCGCCACATTTTGTGTTTTGTCAGCAGCAGCTCAAAGGGGCAGTCCTCCCCAATTTCAGCGTTAGTGACATCAAATATCAGAAGATTAGGTACAAAATCAGCACACAGAGAAAGGATCCCTCTGACACTAACTCCTCTGGAGTATTCCTAGATGACAGACGCACATGCTGGTTGCTTGGATTTACCTACACCTTCAGCAGCTCAAGCACTATTCTGTGCTGGAAGATTTCAGTGCCGCGGTGTGGGATAGTGGCTGCTTATGGCATAGTTCCCCTGAAATTAGGACATAAATTTTGGTTAGGATGCCCAGGCTGCTCCCTGACAATGCTGCACAAAGCATCTGTGCAAGCTGAGGATTCTGCCTGCAGCATTTTAGTGACGGAAACAAAGGTACCTCACCAGGAAACGACCCTTGGGACTACAGGAATCTGTCAGAACCTCCTAACACAGCTGTTACTGAGGCGGACATCATATTTTGCCTCAGAAAGTGAAGTTCTCTATCGGTTCTTAGGCAGCCTATGATAGTTTTATGAACTTACTGGAAAAATCAGAAAGTTCTTCGAAGGCACAAGCAATACCAATACTTCACTCAAGGCAATAATTGGGCTCTGTACCAACTTGCTCTTTTATACTGTATTGGAACAGTGAAACACCCTATATACTAGACTTTGGAGAGAAGTCTTGATTTATTTTTTCTCCTATTATTTTATCAATACTTTTAGCATGGCTTTTTGTCAAAGTATGGAATAGATCCTCATGTTTCAATTCTTTCTGTAAGTCTCTGATTTAAGATAGAAACGATGTTGGGCTGATAGATATTTTTGGTAAATCCTCTTGCTTTAAAAAAACTCTAGTTATCTGTTGCCAGTACAGAATAAATATTAAGGAGAGGTAGGGGAGATTTGTAGTAAACCAGTATAAGAAGTCTTTCGTAGTAAACCAGTATAAGTCTTTCTTGTAACATCCAATTAGAAGTCTTTGTTAACATAAGATTATGTTTACATTATAATTTCGCTTACATATCATCCCAATGAAAGGGGTTTAATGTAATTTTTTTTGTCAGTGAGGAAATGGCTTCACTGCATATCACTCAAAGCACACAGAAATCTGAGCTAGTCTTAAATTCTCTTGACCTGATAGACACCTTCACTACCAAAATTGGATTGCTTCTATATTAATTCACCTCTCTCTACAGTATATAGAATTATTCTGTAATGCCTCTGAGTTATAGACTGCATACAAGGACACCCCATACCAGATGTATTTCCTGTATTGTAATAGTTTTCCCATCTGGTTACAAAGATTATTGTGTAGATTTTTATATTTTCCCCCAAATAATGACCAAAATTGTAGTGTGACTCAGGAAATTAATACCAGACGAGTTTCATCAAAATACTTGGGAGTTTTTGCCACTAGCGTCGGTAAAGCTGGAATTCCATCCACTGTGCTTTTTAGTAAAGATACCCTTGGACAAACTGCAAGGGCAAGCATGGGCACATCCTGTGGGAATACTTAACAAATCGTGCTGCTCAGAAGTAAGAGAATAACTCTTAGTCCGCTCAGACAGCACACATCTCGCTTCTTTCCAGAAGACTAGAGGACATATCTTACACCCAAGTTACAAATAGATACTCAAAACCTGGGAAGAACCCTGGGAAGTCCTACCTTGAGCCAGCCACAGAGATCCTCCTCATTATTCCCTTCAAGTAATTTTGAGGATTAATAGAACAAGACTTTCAAATAAGTTCAATATTTTTCTCAGATAAAATAATAGCAAGTATCAAATCACTGTCCATGTTGAATGTTTTATTCAGTGTTCCAACGACTCTAGTTACATGTTTGAGTATCCACTTTCATTCTAAATAAGAGTTTGCATTTTGCATGTTTTTCATGTTTTTCTTTGCAAATATCATCTGGTGGCTTTTTGAAATGGCAAGGCCAAAGTATGAAACACTTCTCTTGTAGGGAAGCCCTTGTAGGGCTCTTAAGACATCCAGAGCCCTTTTTAGTGGTGTTTCAGGAGCTCTGCACATATTCTAGTGCTTAGCTCACTTTTTGAGGTCTGAGTAGATTACACTGAGTAACATAAAAGGAGAAAGAGAAACAGGCTGAAGAAATTCTTCAAAGCACAACTGTAAACAAAAGAAATATGGGGCCTTTGTCCTGTCTGCTTCACATTCCTGTTGTTAACGATTTCAGTTCCTTCTGGTTTCCTTATCTCAGAAAAGAGATAGCGTTGCTTGCTTACTGCACACAAGGGCTATGGGAATTAATTGATTTAGACATACAGGCTGCTTTTGAAAGCCTGGAACATTATTAATATGAACTACTGCCTGCCAAAGACATGACCATCTAACCACAGCACCCTCTGTGATAGAGCTTTATGAAATCACTGCAATTACTCCCAACCTGCAAGGATTAGGGAGACCAAGCAGAGCTTTCTATTCAGCAAATTCATTTTCTACTTTATCCACACACTATATCCGTCTTCTTGCTTTAGCTCATCAGCATTCCATTTCTAGCCAAGGAGCCTGTGGGATCTGCCTGGCTGGCCCTGGGTGAGACTTAAAGGGGCTTCCCAGGTTTTTAGTACCCTTTTGTAACTTACTTGGGGCCAAAGACCTTTCCTCTAGCTGCATCGTCAGAGCAGGAATTCACTCTGCTGTTTTCAATGTCTGCAGAGCAGTTGTATTTCTCTGTATTTCCTGGAGACATTTATCCATCCTAGGCTTCCTTCCCCAAACCTCTGCTGAAGGAGTCCCAAAACCACTTTGGGAGTGGCAGCTGGCTGTGTCAGGCGCTGACTCACTGCACTTTAGTCGTGACTGTTGCTTCACACTTGTAAGTAGCACTGAGGGGTTGTTTTTTCCTAATTGCTTCCAGCTCACCCCTGCACCACAAGAAAATATTTCTGTGCCTTGTTGATCCTCTGGATTGTACAGATATTGTGCCATTGCCTTTAGTACCATATTTTCTGTGGCTTCAAGCTATTTTAGTATTTTTCTCTCCTGTCTTTCCTTCTGCTTCAAAGCTCTGCTGTTATGCTTTGCTGGACAAGTCACATTCCAGAAAGAGTTCGAGTAAGAAATAAGTTGCTGGCAAAGATGTGTTCTTTTATATGAAAAAAGGATAGCAAGCCAGCACATTGCTTTAGCATTCAAAAGTACATTTACTGTTAGCAGTAGTTAAAATAGTTTGAGATAGACTATTTCAAATATTTATGTGATTGAATAGAAATATTTTGTAGGAAAAAGCAGTTTAATCAATGTTCTGAATGGAAAACGCATTTTGTGTTTTTGTTTTGGGAATATTTTTGCTGTACTTTCTCTTTATGTTAATATTTTGATTCTGCATTTTTGTATGCACATTTCTAGATTATTATGTGTATGTATTTAATAAAAATCTGAATAAATTAAGTATTTTGGTAAGCTTGTGCTACTGTTCCATTAATGTGTTTTTCATCTTTTACATTTTTTTTAGTTGGGAAAAAAACACTAAATTGTCATTCTTCAGTCTGGAGGTACAGCAAGGTTCAGTTTCTCATGGGGTAGAAGCCATAGTGCACAGGCACATCCTGGCACACAGATCTTGAAGAGCATTTTACATTCCATTGAAGCCTCTATAAAATTCCTGTCCTTTTCCCCACTAACCAAGACTTTACAACTGCAAACCAGCACAATGTTCTAAAAAGGTATAGCAACATAAAAATGTGACGATATTTAACTAATAGTAAAGTGACTTGGTGATAGGCTGATGTGAATTGGCCATCACTAGTCTAGTGCTTTGATACTCTGTGATGTTTAAGCTCTGATAATTTATATTTTTCTTTCCCATAGTCCAAACAAAGAGGTGTCTCAGGGATTCAGTCATACTCTGTTGTAGTCCCCAGTTTTATATTTTTACTTGAAGCTCTTTATTTTCACTCAGTAAAGGCTGGAGAATGGATTTTGAATGATGAAACACCGTCTGAGTTTTTCTGGGGAAAATATTTTCTTTTTTTTTTTTTCTCTTCTATATATAATATTAAAAGTCATGCAAAAATCAGAAGGAATAGGAAGCAGGAAACAATCTTGCAGTAAAATTATTCCTTTTGTATTGTCAGCACATATTTTGACATCTGAGGGGATGTGAAATGTGACAAACTTGGGTTTTGCTTTGTCCCCCAAAAGGCTATCTTAGGCTAGCTCCATATACAAATCTGGATGAGTTTACTTGGAGTTGAATTTTGCAATGTCTTAACCGGCACACTTTTATTTGTGATTACTCCCGTGTCACTCTAAACTCTAACTGCCTTAATTTAAATTCTCGTGCATAAAAATCAATTATCTTCAATTTTGTCTGCAATTCCACATAACAATTCAATCTTTTTCAGAAGAATTTCAAGGATTTTACTCTAAATCAAATTATCTGGGTGGATTTTGATAGGAAAGAAGGGATGGAAGTGTGAGTTTTTGACTCTCCACAGAGCTGTAGGAAGAACACAGACATTTTGCAATCAAGATATGTTGAAATATTGCAGAGCATTACACTATTTTGGTGAGCCCTTTATTAAAATGTGCAGTGGCTTTTAAACTCTGCTTAGATATTTGGATTTCAATGCATCAATTCACTGTGAGATTTTAATAAAATATTAAGTATGTTATTTTATTATTTTCTTCATGTTTAGGAATTTTTAATTACATATTTCTTCAAGTTACTTCTTTGACATTGTTAACACAGTTATTGTTCAGTGATTAATATAGATAAGGAAAAGGTAGTATTATTATTTTGATTGCTTAAATTTTGTTGCAAGTAAATGCTCTGTAGGTTTCATTTCTTAGCAAGTTCTTTCATTGCTCAGTAAGAGTTTCTAGTTAAGTTTGATACACACATACAGTAATTTTTTTTGTGTGTCTGCTATATTGAAATACGGTGTGTAGCCTCTGAATTCTTTTGAAAATGAGAATGCAAATTTTTTTAGGCATTTTGGCCAAGATTTCAGGATGTGATAATTGTTCGTAACTGTAATTGTTTACACATTTTGTAATATGAAAGTTAATATGGCAGCTTTCACTTGGGAATTTAGAAATGTTCATGAATTCTTAGTTCTATTCACACTGTTTGCTGGGAGTTAATATTATCTCTTTTTTAACAGGGGGACTGCAAGTAGCTGAACACAATGTGGTGGTAAATGCTGCTTCCACATACCTTTTTTCTCAGGTGCTGTCACCCCTAGATATTCTTTCTCCCCTAGAAGTTTTCAGTTCAGAAAACAAGAACATTTGGCAGACGACTTCAGTGGCTGCCACCGTGCCCGCTTGTGAAGGCAGCAGGAGCCACGCGAGGGCTGATTCCACTGCTGCTGCCGTCGGTGTGACTACAGCTGGGGGCCGAGGGCCAGGGGCCAGGCTCCGTGCCCGAGGTGTTGGAGGCTCAGCTGCACACTGTGCAGGAAGCCTTGCGGGGCTCAGCCTGTAAAGTGCAGCATCTCTGTCTGCACTTTATTCCCCCTCTTGGATGTGTGGGCTGAACAGAGGTCAGGTGTTCTTGAACTGATAAAGGAGCTCTTGAGGGAGAAATTACTTGACCATCCGTATGATGAACGGCTGAAGAGAAATCAAGAAAAGCTGAGCTTCAGCTTGGCATCCAGTACAAACACAAATGTACATTTTGTGCCAGACATCTGTGTTTGTTCCAAGGAAAGCCCTAGGAAAGAGGCTCTGGCCTTTCTCCACCTGGAAGTTATGAAAAAGGCATGAGAGCTCAGTTTGCTTTTCCCTGAGTGTGTACTGTGTTCAGTCCTAGGATATTGGAAGCTCTTAAAAGTGGAGCAGTGTATTTCCATTCAGACCCTGAGCTCTACTGATCACCAGGTGCACCGTGTGGTTTCCAAACCACTAACCTGAAGTGTGCCCTGGCCAGTATTTCTTGCCTTCTGTCTGGACATACAGAGGGCATGCTCTCAGGGCAATGCACTTCAGAACATTACATATGCAATTACAGTGTTCTCAAGGAATGTGTTCTGCTCGCAATACATGCAATTAAAAGTTCTCAGGGGATTCTACAACTCCTTTAAAAATCGACAGTCTTTTGATGTGACTCACACAGTGATCCATGTTCATTGGAGTACAGGTAAATATTTGCTTCCAATCCCTTTGTCCTTTGTTGTTCTCTTAAAGGTGAACATCACCTTCTTCTCCTTGTATAAAGAACTCTGGATTGGTTGCTTTATTTGTTTACCTTCTTGTTTTAAATTTGAAAAATCCAGATCTTGCCTATTTTGAAGGACATTCTGATTGAATAAGAACACAGTAAAATTCACATCACAGGTCATAAGATGTTCACTTTAAAGCATACCTCAGTTTGTTTTTGCCAGCCTCTTATAAAGAAGTAGAAAAAAAAATTGCTTTTGATAAAACATTCCTTACTTCAATTATCTCTTGTAGGAATTCCCTGTTCGCACCTTTTTATCATCCAAATTATTGTTCTACTAGAAAGGTTTCAAGCTCATTTTTTGTCTTTGTTAAATCTCGTTTTATTTCCCATTGATATTAATGGAACTTTGAGACCTGGCTCATGTTTTGGCAGCCAGAGGTGTTACAATGCCTCAGGACAAATCATTAAAATACTGTAAAAAATGTTTATTTGACCATTTTTACATCATCTACAACAGTTTGCTTAATCTTGAACACACAAAACCTAAAGATGTGTTTATATTAATTAGGTTGCTAGAAGAGCAGCAAGATTATAATCAAATGATAACTGCCCTCAAGAAAAAAAGAACCAGCCTGGTTTATGAAAAAAATGATGCGACAGAGGCAGGAGGAAACAAAGCAGATGGTATTCCTAGGTTTTGGTGGTTGGGGAGTTTAGATGGGCCTTTTTTCGTTTGTTTGTTTGGGTTTTTTTTTTGTTTGTTTTGTTTCGGGTTTTTTTGTTTTAGTTTGTTGTTGTTGATGATAATGTTTTGTTTGTTTGTTTGTTTGTTTGTTTGTTTTGAATAAAGCACTTCAGTAGTTTCTGCTCAAGTCTACAGAAAATGATAAATTTGAATAGCGAGGATTCTCCAGATTCCGGCTGGACTCTTGCAGCCCCCCAAGGGAGTTCCAAATCAGGTTCTGGCTGAAGAAAAGACAGCTTAGCAATAGAAACAAAGCTGTAGCTGAGTGAGCCTTATTTTCCAGTTTTAATGTATCTTGTGTAAAACTACCAGGCTATTTCTCCAAACATTCTTAATAAAGTGAAATGTGGAATTTTTCAGAAATCATTACATCAGCCCAGATCCTGCAGAGTATATGTGTATGGTTTGTCACATAAAAAATCAATAGCTGTACTGCAGTCAAGGGACTGCACAATGTATAAATGTGTGCATTTGTTTTCTGAAATAAAATATTAAAAATAGGAGATGGAGAGTGAAATGAAACATGCCAGTGAGTAACGGGATTGCACTAGAGTTTCATGAAACTGTAACATGTTTTGATGGATGTTTCAAGTGTTAATTTGGAGGGAAGTTAGATGTGCAAGTTCAAATGGGCTTGTAATATTGAAGAAAACTCATGCACTGTACATAACCATTCTCACTGATGTTTGTTGGTTCCTGTATGTCCCCATGTAAAAGAGTGTCCAAGACTTCTCTCCAGTCACCTCAGAGCAAGTGTGTGACAGTTCTGTACCATATTCAGTAACAAATGTAAAACAGTGTAGAACAAGAGGATGCATTTGAAGCAGAACGCTGCTCTTTTGAGTGTAAAAGCATTCGAATGAAAGTTGATATTTCTCAGAAAAGAGTAGGGTTTTATTTTAAACAAAATTATTATTAGAAATAATGTCAGAGACATTACCTTCACCTGCGTAAGGGAAAGTCTATATATTTTAGAAATAAGTTTAAATTTTGTCAGAAAGCATATTTGTGTAATGATTATTAGAGGGTTACATGACAGTAGTTATTTCATTATTCATCTTCAATATTAACAATTTATTAAACTGTAATAAAAGTACTCAGCTTCATCCATTGCAGACTGCAAGTTAGGTCTGTGAAATGTTATCCTTAACACCTATTAAAGGTGCAGAGTTAGAAGAATGTAAAAAAGAAGAGAAAGTTAGGATGATATTTCTGAGAATCTAATAATGATGAAAGAAGACTATTCATTAGACAGTATTTAATTTTATCTTCATTCTGATTCATTAAAGGTGCCTAACTGGTCTTTATACTGTGCTTGATTTTGTGCTAAAATGAGTGCATATGTTTGAGCTGCAGAGCAATTGGTCTTTCTATGATATTGTTAGAACAAAAATGTTGACTCCATTTTTTTTTAATGTGGATAATAATGCCTAACCTTTGCATGGCAATTTGGAGGGGCAGAGGTGGTAATTGCATTTCTTTACAAAGAAATTTTTTAGATTTACCTGAATTTTGCAGCTGGTGCCCAGACCATGTAGAAGGAAAGTGATACACCTCAAGCATTACATTAGAATGGGGAAAATAGAGCAAAAATCACCTGGGTCCCAGCCCATTGCACTGTCCTTTAGACCAGAAAAGAGACTAGAGGATCAGTCTTTTGTCAAAAATACTGTGCACTGAAAAAATTGAGTTATTTGTCATGCTGAAAATCTCCAAAGCTGGCTCTTTAGAACAAAGGCTAAAAATCTGCCATGTTATGAAGTCCCTTTTATGGCAAGTAGTTTCCAAAATTTAGGAGTTACTTTTGCTTGTTTTTATCTTATGAGACTGTGTAACAATGAGGAATTCACAAATTGGAATTAATTGATATTTATTCCCTGAATTAGTATTACAATTAGTTCACAAGGGCATAGACCAGGGCAGGAAAAAGCCAGGAAGAATGGTGCTCAATATCAAAACTTAGTTGTGTTTGTGCCTCGGATCTTGCCATGACCTGTGGTGCATCTGCTCCTCAGAAGGAAAAGGGAGGAAAAACACCTTTACCATTTCTGAAAGTACTTTGACTAGGAAAATTAGATACGTTTCATTTCCCTCTCTATTAAGCTATGTTGACAAACCAAACTATTAGCCATATTTGAAGAGGATTAGTAATTAATTAGGTGGCCTAATTATCAAGACTACTTTGTCCTCCCAGAAAAAAACAATTAGAAATCCATTTCCACATATCATTTAAAATAAAAATATTTCACAAAGACAGATTTTATTGGCTGGGCCAATGGTTTGCAAATGAAAAATGGAATACAATGCGTTGCTCTTTGAAGTTGCATTTTGTGGCTTTTAATAAGATTCCACTGTTTATGGATCAGATGGAGCATAATCCGTATGTTTACTTTTTCCTGTGCAAAACGTCGCTTTAATGCCAGTCTGCTGAGACTGGCAGAGACTGGCAGAGACATAGTTGCATCATTAGAGCAAAGGTGCCAAAAGGGATGTTTGGCTCTTTCAGATCTCCAGCTCTTCAATCCCATTTTTTCCAGGAGGCAATATTTATTAAATACTCTGAAAACCAATCCAACTGATTTAAATAACACTGGCAGCATAAACTTGCATGTGATTAGCAGAGAGAGCTGATGGTCTGAGTGCAGGATAGGTTACAGGAGCCCGTAAATCCTGATTTCCAAGCTGACTGTAGGTCTCAGCACCTTGCTTCAGACACGCCTACATGAACGGGCACAGGTAGATCAGAGCTTGTGCTCCTTTGCCTTGTCTGGATGAAAACCAGCTCTGGTTTGGACCTTGTGGAGATGTCCTGCCTGGATGTATTACTTTGAAGGACAGAGCTGATCTTTTTATTGCAGGGGTGCTGTAGGATAGTTGTGGGGGGTGTGGGGATCTCCTGAAGTCTGAGTCAGACCTGTAAGTCTCTGTTCAGGTACTGGGTAGGGCCTGTACTGCCATGGTGCAGAGATTATGTTCCTGTCCCTCCTGTGGCGGAGCAGCTGATGGGGCTTTGTACCTCCTGGAGTTCTAGCTGCCGCTCAGTGCTTTTGTATTGATGGGCAGAACCATGCTGGAAAAATTTCTCAAGGGCTCGGAAGAGAAATGGCTCTCTGTGTTGCTTCATGTCCTTTAAAACTGTTGCTTTTCACTTTTAAGGATGAAAATGCAGCTTGGTGCTGATCTTGAGGGCATCATTAATCAGGTCTGACTGAATGCTCATCAGTTCAGTAGATTTATGTGTATTTATTGTCATTGTAACATTTCATGTGCAGCTACATCCATTACATGGAGTCTGTGCAAACCTAGGCAGATGCAGATTCAAGGCTTGTCAGAAGTATTTTTTCTTTGCTGAGTCAGGGGCAGATTTTACACAGCCAAGCTAGAGGGGCTGGACTGATTATATAAATTCAGATATATTTAATATTGATAGTCTTTGGAATAATAGGTGAGGGAACAAACTGAACTAAGAATCTGTTTCTGCTCAGCATAGTGTGACTACATAGTCAGAGGAGTTTTACAGTCTGAACAGGTATCTAGAGGGGAAGGTTTGTTTGGGAGAATGCACAGAATAACAAAGTGATGTGTGCAAGATAGCACAGCAGATTGGATGCAGATCTTGGCGTGAACCTGTGACTCCTGCTTTCTGGGACTGTTCCCTTGTTTCTCTCCAGCTCTTCCTGCCAGTATAGAGATATTGTCCATACATGGATACACAAATGCCAGAGCGGACTGCAAAGCCAGATCTTCAGCTCATTAAAAAATCAGTGTTTTTTCATTATGCCAATTTACCATATATGAGGACGTGTCACCATGCTTATGTTAAAGTTTTCTATAATTTTAAGACTCAGAACTCTAAAGTCAAGACTTCCAAAATATCCTGCCTAATTTAGGCATTAAATCTGTACGTAGGCTGAGAAGTGTGTGACCTGATTTTTGATGAGTGATTCCAGTGTAAGCAGTGGTTGCCTGAATCCTTCATTCCTTCATAGCTCAAATCACTCACATCACTGCCTACATATGAATGTGGGTACTTAACTTCAGGCCACCTAATTTGAAATATTTTTCTCAAGTGTTGCTGTCAGCTGCTGGAAATTTCAGTGTAGACAAACATTCTCATTGCCTTTGTTCAGCCATCTATCCTTCTGGGTCTTCTTTGTTATGGTGTGTAGCTCTTGCATTAGTTTGGTACAGATAACCTTTGCAAAATTCTGCTTAGTTTTTCCATGGGCTCAGAGTAGGAATGGATCAGGTTCTATATGTGGGTCTTTATCCCATGGGACTCTTGCTAATTTAAATGGTACAGGACAAATCACTTTTAAAAGTAAATTGGCAAAAATGCCCTTGTTGGATTAAATAACATCCTCATGTTGATTCTTCTCAAGTCAGCTTACTTCTAGAACTGGCACCTTTCTGAGGGTGGTTGCTGTCTGCTCTGTTGCCAGCATCCTTTAATTTTCAACAGTGCTTTGAAATGACCTCACAAGGTTATATAATAACTTTACAAAGCCACCTGGAGACTGAAGGAACATGTTGGGCTGGTATTTCTCTTACATCTAGATGTACTGTGTGACATATTAACACCACAGACACATCTGCTATTCCTGAGGGGCTGAGTCTCAGGCAGATGCAATACGTGGGGTTGACAGAGCAGACAAAGAATCACTGCAAGTTACTGCAGCAGGAGAGAGATGGATGCAGGGGAATTGAGCAGGGCTTGGTGTGATGCTGCGTGATGTGCAAAGTAACATAAAGCACGTGGCTGTGTTTAGTGACTTGGAAATAAGGCATAGATGGTGATGCACTAAATACATATGCTGAATATAAAGGAGAGACTGTTTATGGCTTAGCTTCTGTCACTCTCCCAACAGTTTGAAGTTTGGTTCACAGTGGCTCTACCTCTCTATGTACTTCCATAATTCCATTGAGCTTGATCTCATCCATGAGACCAAAGGGGTCATTAAAAATATGAGCGATAAAAGTCATAGTTTTATCTAGAAGTTCTGAAACACTAACTCCACAGAATCTGTAATCTTCTGTGGGGTTTTCCATTTGTTTAGTTTTTAAACTCCTAAACAGTTGTTATGTGCAGCTGACAGATCTAGCAGGTTTTGAACTCTGCAAACAGCTTTGGATGCCCGTCTTTTATATTCATGTAAGTAATTAGTGTCACCTGCATTATTTTTAAAATAAAGATCTTTCTTCTACTTTTTGAGAACTTTAGGTTTTTCCATTCAGTTTGAAATGTAAGTTTTCTGAGGTAGAGACTAATTTTTCTGTCTTCTGCCGGTGTCATAGTGTCAGATACCTTAATAACCAATACAATAAGAGTCTTTACTCACTTGTTCTCCTCTTTCTTGGTCTTATGTAAGACTCTTATTTTGTACCATCTGATTGCAAATTGATTTGACCATTTACTTACTTTGTGCTGATCATTATCTTCCTACTGTGTTCTGTCTTCATTTTTATTTTGCTTCAAACCTGCCTAGGGTTGAATTAAAAAAATAAGAGCAGTTAAGAATGGCAAGGTAGTGCATTATCACATACAGTAAATTGAGTTGTTCATTTCAGTGGTTTTGGTGGCCACCTGTTCAGCATTTCTGTATCTGCAAACCATTTCTCACTAACACCTGAATGCTGGAGTGTCTGTAGGTATAGGCAAAAATAGTTGCCTGAAATAGCAATTACTCTGAGCAGTCCTGTGGTGGTGACCTTCTGATAGCTTTGCCTGTGCCAGAGCACTGCAAAATCAGGGCGGCTGCAGCTTTAAATGAAGCTGAAGATGGGTGGTTGATAGGCTGGGGCAGCACCTCTTGTTGGAGGTGAGCACAAGGTTTCTTCTCCCTGTTCCCTGGATACCAAAAAGAGCACCAAAAGGAAATCTGGAGAGTTATAACTCTGGGTCTCTGACCCAGTTCTGTCTTCATCTCTTTTCTTTCCAACATCTTGGGAATTATGGCTTTGTCTTGACCCAGACATTCATTCTTTTGATTCAGCTTTGCTTATACTGCATAGAAGCCCCAAGCTTGAGGTGAAAACTTTCCAAAGCTTCTCAAAATGTGAGAGCATAAAAGTCACAACTCAGTGTAATGAGGCCGTAAATCTTTTGGTCTTTTGAAATCTCCTCTCTAATATCTAAGTTCAGTTACACCACAGTAATATAGCCTTGTGTCTGACAGTGTGCTTTTAAAGGTCGTCCACCCCTGAGAATTGTCTTACAGAAGCAGTCCAAAACATGACCACAGGTTGGACCAGGGTGTCTGCAATTTTGGGAAAAAAAATAGGTGTGTTGTGGGCACACTTTGCCTATCCTGAGGCAGAGGATATATCTAAGAAACAAGCAAAGTAATGGTTTACAAGTAAAGCAGACATGTAAGTCTTTCATGGCTGACCTCAGCAGTAAGGAGATGATCTTCTCAAGTCTCGCGTAGGAGAGCTGAAGTGTGGTATAATTTGAGTAGAAGCTGGCAACCACTAATGGGAGGTGCCAGGAGGCTGGGTCCGACCTCAGAGGATGTGTTAGCAGGGCTTTGTGGGAGGAAGCACTTTGCCTGGGTACTGCCACACCTGTTAAGTCTTACTGTACCAGAAGTCCCTTCTCGTCCTGGTATTCTCCAGGGGTATTATCCTTTCTTCAGAGGTGACACAGCCTCAAAGTCTTCATCCTTACTAGTGGTCCAGGGCCTGTTTTCTGCCTCCTAGTCCACATGACGTAGCACATGGAAAGGTTCTCTCTCTCTGGACTCCATATATTAGGCAATACTGGCAGGGCTGCAGCTATGCTGCTTACGCATGTACTTTATCGGCATTTAATTATGGATTAAGGTTTATTTTTGATATCTGCAATCTGGCACATTGCAAAAAGCTCTAATTGAGTAAATAGAAAAAAGATTAATATCTAGGAACTCACCAATAAAAAGATGTTGCTCTGCATTTGTTGCATTTGTAGGGATATGTCCAGTATTGTGTAATGACATATTAGCTATGAGTGGCAAAATATGAGTGGCTTCTCAGTTATTTGAGAGTAATTTGGTTAAAAAAAGAGAGAAAACAAGGATTTGGAGTTGGTTTTAAGTCAACTCTCTGAAGGCAACAAGGTAACATTCAATTCCCTAAATTATATTGATTCAGCTTCCTGAAAAAAGTCAAAGAAGGGATAATTTTTGCAATTTATTTAAATTATAGTAAGATCTTGTAAATTAATTTATTGGTAGCCAGGTAAAGTTTAATTACACTATGAAAAGAGAAGGTGGCATCTTTCTCAGTACTGCTCCTCTGGGGGTAACTCACAAAGAGTTTCAGAACATCATTAAATCATAGACTCTAGAGACTGAATTGGCTCTGTGACCATTTATAATCCAATTAAGAGGAATAAATAAACAAATACACAAACAAATCCCAAGACCCATCCAAACTGTCAACATAGACAAAAAAAAAATGCATTAAAGTTTAACTCCCATAAAGTTTTCTTTAATGAAGAGGGTGCACTAAACTAAATGCCACAAAATTGCTGCTTTTAGCAAACTGTAAGTATTAGCATATTTAGTATTTGAGATTTTTGCTGAAGCACCCAATGGTTCCCAATATCTTTCCAATCAACTCCTTGTTATTGTTCCCCTGTTTTTTTGCAGACCACAAACAAGAAAACGAGAAGCATTGAAACACTTCATCATATGCAGCAGGATTTAAAGCTGCTTTGGAGAAATTGCACCTCATTATCTGGAAATACAGCTACCCAGACTGCAAACAGCCCAAGATGATAGAATGCAGCAACTTGTCTGTTTAGAAACACAGGCAACTCTAAGTTTATTTCTCCAGTGCTCTGTTCTCCATTGGTTCCCCACTGAATACAGAATGAACTTAAAGATTTCTGCCTTATGTTCAAAAGCCTACAGAGGATTTGCCTTTTTTTTTTCCTCAGCTATAATAGGGACCTACTATATTAGGCAGTTTGCAAAGTCGTACGTGGACAGTCCCAACTCTGGCACCATTGAGGAAACAAAACAAGAGGACTAGATTGAGTGATAATTTTTGGGCAAATTCACAAAAAAGCTGGGAATGGAGCCAAATCTGTGACATTCACACTAGTTTCATAGCAGCCAAATCACACTGGCTGCCAAAGCTACTCAAGTAAGCACATCTTTCTCTACAAGCATCATCTTTTATAAGAATTTCTAGCATAAAAGTGAAGTTTCTAATCTCAGGACGTGAAACAGGATGCTCTTCTATGTCAGTTGTAAAACTTTAGCAAGCAATTAGGATATCAGCCCAGGGAGACCTGTCAGACATGCTTGTTCCTTTGATTTAGCTTTCCAACAACAGCACATCTTTCCAAATCTCAAGTCTCAGAAGTGGAAGAAAGAAGAAAATGCAGAAGAAATAATTATTTTCTTACAAATTATCCAGCATCTGGACAAGCTTTGCTCTGGACAATCACAGGATTGAAGCTAATATGCACAATTAGGTTAATAGAAAGGAACATGTGGGACCAAATTTTGTTAAATATTACTTCTTATAATGTCTCATTTGCTCATCTTGAAACTCTTTCACATTCCACCTTCTCCAGATTGAAATTTCAGCCTGAAAATTTCCTGCTCACCTCTTGGTTTTGCATTTATATTTGCTGAGTGAATCCACATCTGCTTCTGCATGCCCATGTAGGCTGTAGGCTCAGAGGCCTCCTTTTGCACATGGATTCCCAGATAATTGGTACACTCACAAACTTGTTTTGCAGTTGTGCTTTGAGGAGACCTGGGAGATCAACTTCTTAGTTGCCATAAATTTGGAGAGCAAAGCTTTACTGAACAGACACTGAGTAAACTTTCTATGTGCTCTGGACAGCACACATAACCCAAATCTTGTGATGCAGCCTTCACCACTGACATAGGGGCTGCCTCTATCTTAGTGAGTGTAGAAATTCATAAATATTTGTTTCCTGTAAACTACTATAAGGAGGTAAAAGCTTACCTTAATTATGAATGAAGTGCAGCATCTGCACAACTAGGCAGAGTTACTTTTAAAGGAATGTACATTTAAATGTGTCTTTCTTTGAAACTTCAAGCTGATTGCTACTTATCTTTTTTTATTAAGCAGCTACCTATGCTGGCTAGGTGTGTTGATGAGCTCGTACTTCAAAAGAACTGTGA
The DNA here is from genome assembly GCA_013400975.1 of Atrichornis clamosus. Taxonomy (NCBI): domain Eukaryota; kingdom Metazoa; phylum Chordata; class Aves; order Passeriformes; family Menuridae; genus Atrichornis; species Atrichornis clamosus. The sequence continues at coordinate 38,873 of WBMZ01002036.1, forward strand.
TTATAATCCATGTTGTTATTAATAAAAACCACATCTGACTGAGACAAAGCTTGGATCACATGAATATGTAACAGTATTAAAACAGATCTGCCAAGAGGTTTGCAGGATTGTAGACAGAAGATGAAGTAATTAATTAAGGAATTACATCCACAAGGTGAAAACTCCCTAAAGACAAGTATGTCGAGAGCTATTTTAGGGAAAGGATCTAGGGTTTCTGCACCTGAATAATTTTATGCAAAACTTCAATGGCAATGCTTGAGAGTGTGTGGCTGTATTGCACAAGTGCTTTCACTTCTGGAGTCTCACACTTCTTGTAGCCTCAAACACATCAACAGTAGACCAGAAGTTAACGTGCCTAAAAGTTACAGTAGAGGACTTTTCAGGTGGCGAAATCAGGGGGAATATTTGCTCAGGGAAAGAAGGACTGAAGGTAAGATAAGAGTGTAGGTCATGGAGCTGGGTAATGCTGAGGAAGGTAATCTCTTTCCTGAGCTCTGCCTAAAGACCCCTTTATCTCACTAGAGCAGTTTACATAAAAAATCTAACCCAAGCTCACAGAGGGTATCAGACTGTGGCTTTCCAAACTTGTGCAATAATGAGTTACCATATTTTAATGTCAATTTGACACAGATTGCTCCAGTTCTGTGTTATGCTTTCTATTCTTCAGTTGTGCCAGTGTGAGAAAAAGGCATTAAAAAACATTTATTTGGTACATAGGCATTGTCTCTTCCTAGATGTTATTTTGAAATATGCTATTTGTACTTTTCACATGATTAAATGCTTGGCTTAAAATACCTGAAATATCCTGTAATCTGCACACCCTCACCCACACCCACACACACAGAGATTTTAATCTCATGTACTACATATACAAATGTTCTCATTATTGTTTCTATCTATTTTTAATGTCTTCCATTGTGTTACTAGGAAAGATTTGGATTTGCACTAGCACTTGTGTGCTTAGTGTATTTATTTTGTAAATATCTGAGTGTTTTTGTTTATTTATTTTATTTTAGTTTGGTGACCTCTCTATTACATTCAACATGTGACTTTCCACTATTTTTTCATAGTAGATAATACCTTTTAGCCACCAAATTAAAATAATTCTACATACTCCTCTATTTTAAATTACATTAATAGTGAACTATGGTTTGTTTTTGGTAATAAGCAGGTTGACAGGATCATTTTTAGAGGATTTTATACCATTTGTAAAGCAAGCAACTAAACAAAAAAATTAAAAAAGGAAAAAAGAATGAACAAGAACACTTTCCTATTTTCCTTTCAGTAATTTCTGGCAAGCTGAAATATTTTATGCTTTTTTTTGCATATTTCAGTGAGGGTTCTGCTTGTTTAGGAAATAGGTTTCTCCTGATTCTGACGTGGAAGAATTAAGGCAACAGGGACTGTGTATCTTGCTTAAATGAAAGAATAAACAGTAGTGACCAAGCATTGAAATACTAGAAAGCAGAAAAAAAAAATTGCAAATCTTACAAGTATACCTTTTGAAGACTGGGGACATTGAAACACCTGCCTGTCTTAAGTACCACTTGTATGGGATATGTTTGAAGCACTGGTGCTGTTGAAAGCTGTTTTATGTTTGGAAATTTGTAGCACACCCAGGTCTGACCTAGAAAGCACTGCTGGGTAATGTGTCCTGCACCATCAGGGAAATACTGTCGTGGGGTGTCCTCAGTGATCCTGAACCTGTGACCAAACCCAAGGAAAATGGTTCTATTAACAGAAAATTACTATTGATTATCCTCTATATTTTCACACATTCTTAATGGAAGTTCCTGCCATCATCCAGGCATAATTTTTTCACCCAAAATAGTGAAAACCCACTCTTGGGCTTACTGCCAGGAGTGGGCTGTGAATGTGTCATCTCCCTGTATCCCAGCCAGCCAAATTCCCTGTAGACCTTTGCTCCAACTGTACCTAATTCTTTCACTAAGTTCTGGCACTTTTCCCATTGATGAGGGTGAAATAATCCTCTCTTAAGTCCTATCTGTGCATCTTAGATAGCAAAACGTGAATATTAAAATTGACAGCCACAGTCAGGAACATTAAGGTGTGTTTTACAAACAAAATACATAGGTACAAAAATACCCAGGTAGGTCTTTTTCAACAATACAAGTAGCCAGCACTGTAAAACAGGGCATGAATTTCTGCAGAGAGTGACCCAGGCACGTTTTGAACACCTGTGTCTTATCTAAACCCTACCATCTCCGTACACAAAACTGAGCTGTGCTACTTCCTAACACCAATCGTAAATGAAGCTATTACACAGCCAGGGAAGTCATTATGATGGCTCTTTGTCTAAGTCATCTGGCAGCCTGTAAAACATGGTGTTTATGATGGTAAGTATCTCAGATGGCTCTAAGGGCTGCATGTCATGCCTGTCTCTCTGGAGAGGCACCTGCTGACGGTTCATTTGCCTGCTTGTGAAAAAAGGCATGTAGACAGCTTTTATATTTAATGAAACCGATTTGAGCTTTGGTCTGTGACCCTGAAAAGAACAAAGAATTCTTTTAAGAATGTATGCAAGATAAAGAATTAGTTGCATAATTAGTTCTAGAACAGAAGCTTTTAGGACCATATTCTTAAAAAGGTCATTCTGTATTTAGGTGTAAACCACCTTTTGGTGCTTTGAGCCCCAATAAATCCTGTTGAACAGAAATATTCCTCCAGGTGAGAATAGGCAATGCAGAAATCTGAAGATATGCATTCCCTGGCATATCACGTCAGTAGCTGTTCCCAGCCCCCTGTACAAGATGCTTGCCTTTTGGCGCTGAGGTAAATTAGTGTATGGACCACAGCCTGGCTGCTCTGTACCTCTCATCCCGTGCCTTTTATTGTGGGGCACTAAGAAAGTGTTGCTTAACCTTTACTCTCTGCAAGTGTGCTGCTCATCTTTCACCTGTTCTTGTTCAGCTTTGCTTTTGGGATCATGCAGGATGCAGATCCAAGAGAGCCAACAATTTCCGTGCAGCAGAAGTCTTTTAGGAAAAGTAGTAACTGTCCTTTTTCCTGTATTTAATGCAGAGATGCTTGAGGACATATAAATATCTGCAAGGAGTGTTTCTGGGATGCATAAAGCTCCATCCTTGGCTTTCATGCTCACTCATCCTTAACCCCTCTAGAATTAAGATATATACATAATAAATGATTCATTACGAGTGATTATCTCTGGAGATTTTTTTAATCTTATCAAAGCATAGACTGTGTCAATCATATGTGAAGTCTGAAATGGAATTATTTCTCATAATCAATCACTTAAGTTTGTATCTCATTTTTACTATCTTTTTAAAAGGTGATCTGGTTCTCTGTGCCTCTTTTGCAAATTGAAAGAAAGAAGTAATGTATTTTTAAATCCATATTCAGGACTCAGAGCCATCAGCTGAACAGCCTCTGGAGTCTCAGGAATTCCAATAAACTTTCATCAACAGAAAATCAATCACTTCAGGGAAAGAGATATGTATCCCAGTGGTTGCATACAAACAGCAGAGTGGTAACACCTGTTAAATTAGATGTCTTATCAAGTGGCACAGTAAGAATGGTGCTAATCTACATAATCCATTGCAACAATAGCCTGTGAAACAGCAAAGTGCACTGTTAACTTTAATAAATAATATTTCTGAATGCACAACTTCTTATTACCAGATCACCTTTGAGAAGAAGTAAGTAAAAAGAAAAAAAGTCAAACTTTTAAGGCTAAAAATGAAAAAGACATCCAATAATTATCAGAGTTCATAGAAACTCAATTGTAAGTTTCCATTGTGGATTTCTATATGTGGATTTCATGTATGTAGGGACCTACTTGTGAAAACTCGATGAAAAGTAGACAAAAAGGATTTTCTAAAACAACATGAGGGAGTAAGTATGAAGCCTGAATCTGTGCAGCTTCCATTAAAGGTAATGGATATTTCAATGTGTATTTCTTGCGTTGAAAATTTGCCTTTGATAATCTCATTTAATCTCACCAAAAGAAATTTCAGACTTCAGACAGAAATGTGCTAAATATTATGCTGCACAAGAACAGCAAGGCGCAGACTTAATTTTGTTCTCCTTCTCAATGTGTAAGGCTCAGGCCAAACACAGGTCCCCAGATGCCGTTGTCCAGACCGCGAGCTGCCTCCTTGCTGATCCACAGGCCCGGGATTCCTTGCCCTGCCATCGAGCAATAACAGCACTGTGGCCCGGGAAATGCCTGGGACTTTAGCTAAGGGCAAGAAGGGAAGGAGCAGTGTACCTGAGCCGGGGGGCTGGGGCCGGGTGGTGCAGTGCTGCAGTGCCAGTTCAGTCCCGCTGCAGCCAGCACAGGGGCTGCTGGCCCTGGAACAAGCCGGGAAAGACCCCAGTAAGAGGTGGTGAAGCAGCAACCCCGTGTGGTGTGAAAGCACCCTGGGGCCTCAGTAGGGTGCTGAGGAGGTCCAGGAGACTGTGCACACTGCACTGAGTCACCTGCTGGACACCTGGTTCCGGTCAAGCCAGAAACTTCTGAATCTTATCATGAAAGAGGAAGAGTAGAAAGCAGATACATTAGAAGCTAAAGCAAGGGTTTCCAGCCTCTTCTGGTGATCCCACTGGAGTTTTCTTTTGGCACTGTGCAGGTGTGTTGAACAGTAGAGCAGGAGACACATTCAAGGCCAGTGATGCATTTTGACAGGCATGGAGCAGATCCAGAGATAGGTTCTATGACAAGAGAAATTATGTGGAGGTACAGCTCCCTGGAGTCCCTGCAGAATGGAAACATTTTTCTTCTTCAAACTCAGATATCCTTATGAGTTAATATATATTTTTGCTCAACCTATAGCCTTTTATCATGACTGAAATGACACCTACTGATTTGGATTCTGAACCAAATATGTTGAAGACTTTATTCCTATGTTAAACTGTATTTATTCTTCGTATGTTCATAGAGCATGGTTTACGGCCAGGTCCCACAGTCATCAAGACTTTCATTCACAAGAACATGCAATGAAGACATTTGTAATTTTTCTATCTTTAAGTTTTCCTGGTGCCAGAACTCATAAAAATTGTATTAATTTTTTTTAATAAGCCGTAGGAGTTCATTTTCACTTTATGTCCACATTCTCTGTAGTAAAGCAATGTTTGAATTTTTCCTGTTCATGTTGTCAAAAAATAAAATACAAAATAAAAATGAACATGTGAAATGGCACCAAATCTGAAAAAAAGAATAGTTCAAAGCATGTTTCATTGGAAATTTATGAGCACATGAAAACAAGGTGTCAGAATGACAATACATGTGGGCCATTAGCTTTCAATATAGTAATGGTGTTCTAGCTAGAATTATATCTCATTTTTCAGCAGTTCATTTAAGCCTTGGCACTTTAAATAATTAAATCACAAAATGAAGAAACTGAGGTGGGTGTGATTTTGACCTATATTTAAACCAAAATCATTTCTTTTATACTGCATGACTATGTCAGTGAGCCATCAGCTCAGCACAGCTCGGCCTGCTCTCAGTGCAGACTCAATTCACACATGGAATTACAGCAACACCGAGCTCTGCATCCTTTTAACAGCCTGGAGCCAAGATCCTGAGCAATGCAGGTGCAACTGGAATATCCAGTAATGATTTGGCCCCATGTATGCGAATAGCCAGAACCTCATACTGGCAAGAGGAGAGGAAAGGTCCCACCTGCATTTTGTATGTGACAAGTGCAGCTCAGTCTGTCGACTCCCAGTAGCAGGTGTAGCATCATTATAAGCCCTGCCATGATCTTTGTTAAGTCTTCATGCTCTGCTGCAGGGGAGAACACAGTGCACAGGCTGTTGCCATTTTCCTTTGTACTAAATACCTTCAATTCTATTCCAGCAAAGATAGAATGCAATGGGGTGGGAGGTGAAAGAATGCAGCAAGTATTTAAATCCCAAAGTCCTACATGTGGATACTTGTTCTGAAGTTCTGGAATGACCAACTTCTATTTCTAGACATGTAGGACCATTTCCAGGAATCACAGCCTGGAAATTTTAGGAAGTAGTGTTTCAAGGGGGCTTTTCAGGATTCCTTTGAAAGGACAGTGTATAAGTAACTGCAGGTGTTAGATAATGGGTGGAACATGAAGCATTAATGAAATGGAAAGATATTAAAAAGACACTGTCTTGATAACTGTTGTACATTAAAGGTCAGACTGTGAGGGAAAGCCTCTAGCTTATGGACCGTGAAGAGGTGATTCACAAGACTTAAGTGGGACAGGTCCTTCCTTACAAGTCCTTCTCGAAGAGTTGTACTTGCATATTGTAAAGAAGAGGCATCCCAGAACCTTGTCAATTTTCCACTTTTTCCAGAAGTACTGGAAGGATATGAAGAGAAAGACTCATTTCAAAGAAAGAAATGTACTTCTCAGAGCCTGGTGAACTCTACAACATTCTCCATAGAGACCATTGCCTCAGACATATATGTTAGCTTGCTGTGTTCTGGTTATGTTATTATTATTGTTATTGTTATTATTGTCATTAATCTTGATACTCTGGTCTCATCTCTGGTAGATGATTATATTTGACCTGTGAATCACGTACTCACTTCTAGTTTTCTGAGTGGTAAGGCTGTTGAACAGTTGACAAATTTCATGCCAGAGGTGTCTGAACAATAATGATAGATTAAATAATCTCCACAAACCACATTTCTGTAAAGGCTTCTGAAGTATACTAAGATCTTTTGAAATGAAAAGCAATTGTAAACTGCAGTTATGATTGTCATCCAGCACTTAGGGGTTACTGTAACAGAATGCAGAAGAAAGAAAAGCTATGTAATGATTACTGACACGATTATGTGATGTGTTGACCTTTACTAACTAGAACAGTTTCTTTTCCAAGTGTGAAGGCACAGAAATAACATCTGACTCAAGATTTAGAAGATTTCATTTTATTCCTCTAGTAGTACTAGCTTGCATTTTTTATTTACATTTCTCATTAATAAGGACCCAGAAGCAGAGCAAGTGAGAAAGTAGTATCCCACAAAATATTCTGGACTTTCAAAGTGTGCTTTTTTTCTCAATTACAATTAAAATCTCAGTTAGACTAGGAATGCTAATTTATTTTACTTTAGAATTCTGAACAATTTTACTTTAATAATGCCTAAGTAGAATGTTACATTCAATCAAAAGTCTTAAGAATATTATGTAAATAATATTAAACCTTATAAATTAAACAGAATAGCCAAATGATATTAAATGCTTCCAACTTATCAAAACACAAGGTTTTAATATGACAGAATCAAAGCAAAAGGTAAAACAAGATTCAATTTTATACTTTTCTCTCAAGGTGGGAATGTAAACTGGCACTGTCTTATTTGTTTCAATATTTCTGAATGTGAAACAGAATACCTTTGACCAGGTATTAATTCTTAAGAAAACAGGTAAATCAGAATAAGTCTTTGCTTGGTTCCTTCACTCTAACTAACAGTGAATGACTGCCTGCAAAGCATTTTTCTTGGCAGGTCTTAACCGCAGTAGAGGAGACATATCTCCATCAAATTCCTGCAGGCTATGTGCCAGTATCAGAAACTCTTCTTGGCTGAGATGCAGGTCTAGAGGGATGTAGCAATGAAGCTGTTTTCTTATCCTTAGGTCTTTTCTTCATACAAAGGTACTGCTATGCCAGGCTAGAGTATGAAATTACAAATTGGTGTTGTACACAATGCTACACTAAGGAAGAAAAAGGAAATGTTTGTGTGGTCTTGTCTGGTCACATGTTTGGGCAACACAGGTATCACACTGAGTGCTATTAGAAGAATGAGAGTACAGAATAACAGGTAAGAGTACAGATACGTTTTCTTGCCAGTAAATCCAGCCCTAAGCTGGGTACTCCAAACTACCTCCTTGTGTAGACATTTTTATGAGCAATGAGAGAGGTAGCTTACTTAGAAATGTGCTTTCTAAGCTGCTCGGCTCTCAAAGCTATTTTGAAAGCTTAATGTGTTTGAAGATAGGTTGAAGTACTTCATTCATATTTGTGGCATTAATAAACTTCTCACAGAGAGTAATTGTGGAAAGGCATGTGTACAAACCCATAATAACTTCCTAACTTGTGCAGCCTTCTCTTTAGACCCAACTTTCTCAGCTCATGGTTGACACAGGGCCACTGGCAATATTATCTTGTGGTTTAACATGTCATCTCTCTGCCAATCTCAAGACAGACTAGCATCAAGCAGCTGCCACCAGCAGCTGTGGACATTCAGCACCTCTGAAAATTAGCTGCAGGGTATCTTAAGTCTGGTATTCCAAAAGTGGTGAATCATAAATTAGAAGCTGCAGTTGCAAACATAACTGTAATTCTTGAATTTTTCATAAGAACTACTAGAATTAAAGCCTTATAGAGGATAAAAATAAGTGGGAAAAATCAAAAGACTTGCTGTATCCACTTGAAAAGGAGAATATATATGAATGATACTAACTCTAGTTGTTTCAAATAACATCTTAAAAGCAATGTCGATAATTTTGAAATAATAAAGAAGATTAGTAAATTACCAGTTAAATGAAGCCACAATACAAGGTCAACAGCTAGTGCAGTACCACACTAAACAGCAAAATGAACAAACTTGTTGGTTAAAACAATGAACAGTTGGTTGATAAACCTACTGGGGATTTGGCAAGAAAAGCTGAACATCAGTAGAAGTTAAATTGGCATGGAAATACGTGAAGGAAAAAAGAAAGAGAATGCAGAAAACTAAGAGCTGAAATGCCTCATTTATCGTATTTAACCTTACAGTTTCTTACCCAAGATCCTACATGCTCATCGCATTTTATAGCCAAGATCTGTGACTCTACCCAATAGCACAGTTTAAATAAATACTGAAGCATAACCCCGTTTCTAAATTTATATTGGTTCTTAATTTGGTGTCTGTTATCACTAAGGGTATTATTAGAGTTATATCACATATCACAAACTATGCCATGCAACTTGTAAAACAACAGCTCCAGGTATAGGAACCTTCTTTCCTCTAATCAAGCTTGATAAATAGGAAGCACTTAAACTGCTGGAGTCAGCGAGATAACACTCAGATCAGTTCATGTCACAGAGCTATCTGAAAGATCCCTGACTTTTCCCCTAAAATTTTCATGAATGGAACCACATTTGTGGTTTACTTTGGACTGGTTTTGGAGTTAATCTCCTCGTTGTCCAAACCTAGCAAACTTGCACATCATGAACAAGTCTGAGAGTATTCAAAGTGGATTTCTTTAGGATAAAACTAAACAAGGACACATGCTCTAGTCATGCTTCAAATGCAATGGGCTCAGTGCATGGGGCCAGACCAGAAGCAGTTTGAAGTCAAAGGTCTCTGAAGTGCAGCTCGTGCAGACACCAGTTCCTAAGCACCAGTTGTTCCTGTCTACAAATCTTCTCTTACTGGCCTGCATTACCTGGTAATACAGACATAGCCTATCTGTCCATCTGCACTGCAGCCTGGACACTGCCCATGGGCCAGGCTGCCCACAATTCCTGTGGTGCTTGGCTGCATCATCAAGCCCCTTCTAAGACTTGTTTGCTTCTATGGGATTTGCAGAGGATAAAATGAACTTTGCAACAGCCTTTTCTTGAGCAAGGCAAGCTGAGGTACAAAAACGCAGTAGACTTAAGACAGAGAGTCTTTGATCTGGCTCTAGGTAGTCTTGCACCAAGTTTTTAGGACCTACATGTCCACTGGAGCTGGAGCAAGAGAGTAAGAATGATCACTGTTTGGTTGGTACACATCCCAAAAAAGGTAAAAAACCCAATACGAGTGTTCATCATGTGTCTTTCACAGGGTGCATGGATTTCTTTAAATGAATCATTTGGTTTGGAAGGTACCTTCCTAAAATTGTTCTCCCTGCTCTTCTCATTCCCAAGTCCAGATTCTTCCTTTTCCATTTTCTCGGAAAATTTTTCCATTGACTCATGGGGTTCTGTTATCCCAAAAAAGGCTGGGGCACTCCATTTTCTTTTAATAAAACCTTTAATATATTTATCAAACACTAATAAATATCCATATGGTGTTTTAAAAAAATCCATATGGTGTCCCTATATCAGAATCAGCATGTGTAATCCACAGAAAGCATCTACCCAGTGGTTTAAGAATGTAGGGAATTCTCCATAAACAAACAAAACATATAATTGGCTCTGTGGTGCTATGGAGGGAAATACTGGTGAATCCTCTTCTCTGGGTTCTGTCTGAAGGCCGAGGAAGGTACTTCTCATGCCTGACACAAGAAGGAGCTTCACACTTCACACTTCAGCGCTGTGAGTGTGCAACTCTGTAGGCACCTGGCCAGAGGAGACGATGATTTTGATGATTGTGTGAAGATTCAGTGCATCTGCTGAACTGCTGAACTGCCTTGAATATGCTCTATTCATTTTGTGATTTCTGCTAGAAAGAGGTTTCTGTAGAGGTTTTTCTTATATGTTATTATTGCATCTTTCCGGGACCTACTGCCTACGAGCCGTTGCTGACCAGTGCAGAAGTTGTGTGGGTTTGATGAGAAAAGTGCCTTCCAAGAATTCTGTTGCACTATTTCTATCCCTACAGCCCATATGCCAGCACTGCACATTTAAAACATGGTGGTGGTCTCTTCCAGGTGCCTGTGAATTCTGGGGAATGTGAATTACCAATCTATTTTAGTTATTTCTTTTAGAGCACTAAGTCTTGGTTTCCTTTTTTTTTCTTTTGTAAGATGGTTGTACTAACAGACTGCACCTCCTCCTAGCAGCCCATTAATATTGATATTTTCATGTTTATTCTCATACCTCACTTGACTGTCCAAAAGGTAGTATTTAGTAGTACACTTCATTTAGTGCAATGTATTAAAGTAGTACTATCTCAGTATAAATACATGATGTCTCTCATGCATGATATAAAATTTAGAAAGGAATCAGATACTAGAAAGAAATGAAAGAAAGGAAAGAAAAAAAAAAGAGAAGAAATGACTAGCCATGGACACCCAGAAGCCAGATTGACGAAAATTGTTGTAAGTTTCGTTGGAACAAAAGGGGAAAAAAAAATCAGTTTTCATAAATAATACTCTTTCTTCTTGTATGTTGATGTAGTTTAGATGAGTGTTTATGTGACTATGTGGCTAGATGCTGCCATCTTTCATTGCTTTGGAAAGGAAAGTTTGTACACATACTGAAGAAGAACGGAAGATTAAAAAAATATACAACAGCTTTAATGGAATATCAGGGCCTCTGGTAGACTCTCTCAGCCCAAGGAAAATGTAAGCAAATGTATGAGAACAAATGCTCAATGTTTCTCCATTTCTCACGGAATTAAAGAACAGTGAGTAAGGAATGATCTAAGAAGGTCAGATGGTAGAATTTGCAGGCAAAAATATTTGGGGGATCCTTCAATGGGGAACCAAAAATAAGGGAACAGATTAAAAGCAAAACTACTCATGAATGATTTGGAAAAAATTAAATATTCCTCACACCTGTAAATGTTCCATGTGCTTTGCACTGATACTCCAGGACAGCATGTGCTGGAGTCGTGACTGCTGCAAATCAGTGTTAGACCAGTGCCTGTCCCTTTCATTTTTAGCAGTGGAAGGTAGATCAATAAAGCAAGAAGCACCAAGGTGGACAGTTTCATTGTACTTAACTGATTTAGCTCTTTACAAGACAATACAGTGCAATACTGATACATGGCATGCAGAAATTCACTTTCAGACATCATACATAAAATTAAATGTTCTTTTTTTTGCTTTTTGACATTGCAGTAGAAAATGACATGGTACTAATATCACTCTCCTGCAATCAGTTTATTTTATATTGAGAGAGTCAGCAGTATGAATGAACAGGTAGTGCAAGTTGTAAATCCTCTTTGACTTAATAAGATCTTTATAAAATTTCTTATCAGGAATTTCTACTCATAACATCTTTTTCTCAGAACACTGATGACAAAATCATCATGCTGTATATATATGTTTGCTTTAGATTTATTTTGGAATTTGCAATAAGTGGGACTCTCAGAAGCAATCTGTGATGATCTCATTCAAATATTACTGGCATTACACGGCTTCAAGGACATGCCACTTTGGAAAAATTCCACCTCAGGATCACTTAAGTTGTATTTCCACATGACAGTAAATCTAATTTTAAGGAGCTCTGTAGAGAAACAAAAACCACAGCCACAGGACATAAAGCATTGAAGCTGTACTGTGTCTCCCTGTCCAAGTCGTTAAAAATACTAAAGTAGGACCTTGGTTTTAGCAGGCTTTAGGTCAGAAGGGCATCATTTGTCTTTTCATAGCTGGGAGAAAGATGAAATGCAGCTCAAGATGTAAGTCCCATGTTGTTGGGGCTGGTGTTTGTGGTTCTGTACGGCAGTAGGAACATGTCAGAGTCCTTGCATTTAGTCCTATGAGAATATGGGCTCGTAGCTGGGAGGATATGTGCTGTAGGGATCTGTAAGAGTGACAGCAGAGCTATACCTCTGCAACAGGAGCAAATGTAGCTTTGTATTCAAAGCAGTGTATCAGGTTCAGCTATTATCTCAACTATCACAAAGAGAGAGATCTTGGTAGGTTTATGGCAGCATGACGTGGGTGAAGGAGTGTCTTTTTTCTGAATTAATTTTGGGTAAAAACAGAAGAATCACACTGTGAATCCAGTGCTGTGTTACTGTAGATGCTGAATGCATCTTTAGAATTTAATTTACTTTACTCACTACTAAAAGAGCATCTAATGTAGTAGAATCATGCCAACTATCAAAAAATAATCTGAGTAGTCAGCAAGCTAGAGTATGATCTGCTCTGTTCGTCAAATTTGTGAAGTTAGGGCACTTTCTTGCTTTCCCTCTGCCTAGATCCATTGTAATAAATTTGGATTGCATGTCAATTATTGCAATTTATGACTACCCATCTCTCCATTCTGAATATGTATGTGGTTTTAATTTAAGGCTTCCTTACTGTACAATATTTATTATCAGTTCTCTATTTTAGCCAGCATTGTGATAACTGCTATTTTACACCCTTCTAATATCTTCCCTTTTCAAGGTCATCAGTTTTGCGACATCACTGAAAATGAAGCAGGACGTATGGTTCAGTTTAATCAAATTTCATGCTCAGTTGCCTCCTTCTTATGGCCTCTGTGCTAATTGATCAAGTTTTCAATTAAAGTCTTCCATCTTTGTTTTAATTCTTTGTTAAGGTTTTTATTCCATTACATGGTTTCATGAGATCTAACTTGTTACAAGTGCAAACTGTCTCTGCCTTTCCAACTGTCTAGTTACAATAATTTAACTACATAGTTCATCTCATTTCCCCTTTCTTATTATTAAAACCCTCAGTGGACTAGCTTCATCTGTTGGATTTAGACTTAAAATCCAGAAATTTGATTCATTTGTCAAGGAGAGATTAGTTTGTCTCTTGAATTTTCATGGCTAAAAATCTCTCTGTATCTTAGCAGCTTCCAGCCATCTTGCTTAGCCACAATTAAGCAAATTGCTATTCCTAAAATAATATTGAAATGACTCTCACTAACAAATGGGATCATGTCAGCCATGTGCAGAAAACTCTGCCTTATCAAGAGGTTTTCCTAATGAGCAGTTATTTTGTTTTCATTCTTTTATTGTTTTTTATGGATCAAGAAAATGTTAATATGGTAAATGTATATTGATACACAGGGTTGCTTGCTCATTCTCTAGTTCATAACTCAATGTTTCAGCCCATGAATAATATTGTATCAAATGGTTTTTGAAATCCACTAACATGTTCATTTAAAAAAATCAAATAATCTTTTGAATCAAATGTTTTTTAAAAGGCCAAAGAATATTTGTTGATAGAATCCATGTAAGTAAAACTTTTTTCAGGGAGGTTTTGTTCAGTTAGGGACAGTTCATTCTAACTCGTGGACTTCTAACTTCAGTTTTGATGCTTTCAATTCTGATGAAAATATAGACCAGATCATTCTCTGAAAAAATTGTGATAACTGTCAGCAGTCTTAAAAGGTTTATGGTTTAGACTCCTTGCAGTATGAAAAATTTCACTTTATGATAATCTTCAAATAAAACATGAAAGCCTATAAAACATTTTATATACCTCTGTTTAAGATGCAAAATCAGGTTTGCTTTCCAACCTCAGCTATCTGAATGTTAAAACAGAGCCAATGTGTTGATAAGACTGACTGTAACAGACCAATTCGAGTCACTGTTCTTGTACAGTTTTGTATGCTGTTTTAGTACAAAGTCCTGTAGTTCTTCAACGCTTCCTCCCATGTTGTGCTGAAGAGATGTGTTGTGGTTTAACCCAGCCAGAAACCAAGTACCACACACCCACTCACCCACTGCCTCACCCGTGGGGTCGGGAGAGCATTGGGGGAGTAAAAGTGAGAAAACTCATGGGTTGAGACAAAGACACCTTAATAGCGAAAGCAAAAGCCGTGCACAAGCAAAGCAAAACAAGGAATTCTTTCACCACTTCCCATGGGCAGGCAGATGTGCAGCCATCCCCAGGAAAGCTGGGCTCCATCATGTGTAACGGTGACTTGGAACACAAACGTTATCGCTTCGAACATCCTCCTTCCTGTCTTCCCTCAGCCTTCTATGCTGCTCCTGACGCCGTATGGTGTGAGAGATCCCTTGGGTCGGTTGGGATCAGCTGTCCTGGCGGTGTGCCTCTTGTGCAGCCCCAGCTCACTCACTGGTGAGGCGATGAAAGCAGTAGAAGATGCCTTCACTCACAGCAAGCAGGAATAGCACGAACATCTCTGTGTTATCAGCCCTGTGTTCAGCACAAATCCAAAACACAGCCCCATACCACTTACTGTGAAGAAAATTAACCCTGCCCCAGCCAAAACCAGCAGAGTATGCTGAAAAGCTCTGTGCTTTGAAAATCTTCTTCTCCTTTCATGCTGACTGTCCAGGCTGTCATGAGGAGGAATCCTGATGTGTTGGGAGTACTTGAGTCTTGGGAGTCAGGTAGCATGAGGTGAGATCCTGCTTCTATTGCAGGGGGTGCCAGAATTCCTGCTGATTTCAACATGGTCAATATTTTATCTTTCCACTCAAGATGAAATCATTCATAGATGCTGGCATCATCTGTGGCATCAAATTCTATTTTAGATCCATTTGTTTTCTTTGGACAAGCCCACCGACCACAATAGACAACAGAAGTATCTATATCAGCAAAAATACTTCTATTTATAGAGGCCACCTTTAGACCTCTGAGGCATTTTTTGAGGAATGGTAAGATGCATCTAGCCTGTAGCTGGTTGTCAACAGTAGTCAAGTAGTAAATACATGGGGAAGATGTAATAACAGGGCAAGTGTACAATGATCCTTCCCTGGTATATTCTCCCTGCTTCCAGCAATCCATAGTTTAACAAATTCACTAGTTATAGACATTATTTTTGGGTTTGCCATCCTTAATGGATTACTTCCATGAATTGACCTTGTTGTCTTTTGAAGTGGAAAGAAATAACATTATTTAGCGTAATCTTTGGCAAGAAATTTCTGAGTTTAATTGTGCTGCTTGAAAAAGTGTATTCTTTTATTTGTTTTCAGCTTGTCATTTGTTGCCCCTATTTCTTGCACTGTGAAAAATCAAATAATTTCCTAATTATCTTCTCCATGTTATTGACATTTCTATTAATTTGTGTCACATCTGCCCTTGGCTGTCTCTTTTCTCTGTAAAAGAATCTTACTCTACTTGTTTCTACTTTGGTCATTATTCTTTTCTATGTGATACCTTTATCTGTGTGTTTTCTCACCCTTGTACAGCCTTTCTGACTAGAACTGCAGGCTGTGTTGAGCTATGGGCACACCATAGGCTTATACAAAGAAATAATTACATTTTCAGCCTGATTCCCTATTTCCTTCCTGACATTTCTAAGCATGCCAGTAGTTTTCTTGGGCCACCTGATGTTTTTGTGGAACTAGCTGCTGTAAATGGGAGTTCTCCTTGCTCCAGACACACAGCAGCTAGGTCAGAGTCCATTCTTGCACACATCAGGTTAAATTGTGTCTCCCAGTGCATCATTGCATATTTACCAACACTGCATTTCAGCTTTCATGTTTTTTCCACTCTTGTGCCATCTTTGTGTGTGTTTTTACAGCATGCTTTCCTTTTCAATCTTCTGAATAATTTAGCATTAACAAATTTGTCCTCTCACTCTTCCCTCCTTTTTTTTTTTTGGAGCATTTTTGAAAATATTTATTAAAAGCCCTTTAAGAGAAAGCTTGTTGAAAGCTTTTTGAAAGTCCTTTCACTGTGTGGTGAAAAGCCTTTGAAAAGGCTTGTTCTCTCCATGCGCAGCTCCTACAAATGGAACCACTTCAAATGGGAAATGCTATTGCCTGAATGTCTCTGCCCTTCACTTCTCCTCCTCAGAACAACATAGGTCAGTAATGCCTCTCTTTTGCAAGTTATTTTAGGGTTTTGGGGAGTAAAGATCACACAAGTGCTAGCCATTAGTATTTCTTAATCTAGCTATTTCAGTAACGACTTGCATGGTGAATGCTTGAAAGAAGCCATAGGAAGAGCACAAGCTGTTCTTTAATTGCATCTGGCAGTCAAAATAATTAATAATTGTAAAGCTAATATTGTCTGCATTTGAAGTATGCAACTATTATAGTGAAAGAAGACTATAATGTCCCTTTGCTTTTTAAAATCCCTCAAAGCCATTATGTTCTTTAATAAGCATAATCTGGAGTGTATTTTCTTATGGAAGTGGGCAATTGAAACACTGCAGAGAAGAATACACTGCATTACACATCTAAATCAAGATTAAAATAAATTCAAAGACAACTGAAGTTTTTACTAAAGTTAATAAAGCAAATTCCTGCATCCTTGCCATGCTTATTCGACACTGCTTAGCTTGCAAGAAGAAGAGTAAAAAAAATCCATTCCCCATCCTAAGAAATAAAGATGGCAGCAATAAACCTCTTTTATTGAATGTTTGATTATTTTAAGAAAACCTGCTTGTTTTTTAAAATGTATCCTCTGTTCTCTCGACACGGTGAGCCACAACATGTAATAAATTTTAAACCAATTTTGTCTGTGAATGCACACAATCGATTCAAATAGCATTTAAATCCATTTCATTGGATTGTTTTAAGAGGACAGTAGCGCAGCAAGTTGGAAACTTTGTGGGCCTCCTCTTGCCCTGTGTTGAATGCTAGACCAGACTGGGCCAAAACTGGTCTGCCTTTCTCATTCCAGCCTGAGTAAAATAAAATGTTCAGCTATTTCAGAAGCAGATTTGGAACCAGGCTGATGTGTGAGTTGTAACCTTATCTAACTCAGTAGAGCCAGTGAGGGTTGTTTTCAGTCCCACCTTATTTCTTTACTCAGAGTTGCATGTGAGCTGGAAGGTGCTCACATCTCCTACGATTCTGAGCCACCCACCCTACAAATCATAAACAAAGCTCTCTTTGAGTCTTCTTTGCCAACAAATAGCATCAATATCACTTCTTCTGCAGACAGAGCTTGGACAAACTCCTATTTTCTTCTTAGTTTCACCCTTAACTCTGCTATTACTCTGTATTCTGTGTATTCTAGATCTTGTAGGCACAGTGTTCTGATCATGATAAACCAAAGTCTTAAGGAAAATATAATGTAAATGATACTATATCACTTGTATCCAAAAAATAGGTGTGAAATTCAGTTGACAAGGACAAGAAGAAGACAAACGTATGAATTTTCCAACTCCTTTCCAGCTGTTATAGTCAATGTCAGTAAATTTTGGTCAACTCAAGAAAAGTATTCATTCAGAACTTGATATGATGGCTCCTTTCAGACTGCTTTAGGTTGTTGTTTTCAACACACATCTAATTTGCTGTGTGCCAGGTCACGTATTCCAGACTGTGCATGGCATGTACCTGCACAACAGAGGCTGGAAGGTGGCAGGAGGCACAGAACTTGAGCTGCCACTTTCTAAATGGAGAGGCTCCTGAGGGAGGACACCTTCTTCTGCTCAGTCTGGGGTCGTACACCAAGGACTTTTCCTCTGCCACAATGCTACCCAACATGCACAGGTGGATTTACTTGTCACTAGAAAACTACAATTTATTTATTCCTTCCTCTTTTCATTGAGCATGATTTTCTTACCGCCTGAAATTCCTACCTTCCTTGCGAAATAATGACAGAGAGATAATGATTAACCTTTCAGTGCCCTTGTGATCTTTAAGGGTTTGATTGACCATGGCCAGAGTGCAGTGCCTGCAAGTCTTAGATGACACAGAATGCAGAGGGCTCTGAGATCTAGCCTAGTTGTAACAGCAATTACCACTCACACTGGTGACTTTGTATGTGGACAGGAAATCACATTGCATTTAGGTTAATACTCTCATTTAACCTAATAAACATATTTGGCACAGGCTACCCTATGTAATCTATTCATGGTACCCTTCAAAGCCAATTTATCACTAGTAAACTAGTAGAAGAAACCATGATTCTTCTTAACAGCTGAAGGATACTCTTATAATCTCTATTTCAGAAGCTGCTGTGGGAAACAGTCTCACAGCTTTCTCTTCTGCATTCCAGCTGACTCGTGCTAAGCGGATGGTTGCTGTATTAAAAGACTAAAATTGCTATTCTTAAATTTAGGTTTTATTGAATTTAATCATTCTATTTTTAAAGCTGCACTTCAGTTAATGGTCCAAACAGATCAATATTTATAACCGGAGTTGTGCAAATGAAATACATTAATAAGTAAAATATATAAACTTGTACTTTCACATAAAACTTAATTAACCTGATTTGTAGATTTTTTAATTGGAATTATCAGATAAGGAAAATAAAGTGTTTACCTCTCTCTGCAAAGAAAGAGAAATTCTTGTTATTTCCTGAGAATAGAAACACCAAATTCTGATTTAGTACTATTTTTTCGTAAGAAAATTAAGCTCAATTTCTTCAAGAAATGCCTTCAATTTAAAGAAGTGAAAGACCAGTATCATGCCTTTAGGAGACAGTATTAGTGTAGCTGGTCCTTCTGGTAAGGGTTGGCAAAGAGTCAGATGAAGGTACAGTAACTTGTTTTTGAAAGCAAAATCTTGGGCTGAGCATGAGAAAAGAAGCCTAACCATTCAAAAGATTGAAATAGCTGAAACCCAAGTCCTTGATGGTTGTGAATATTTAGGTTCTGGAGTTAGCTAGGTCACCCCTGGCTCTGCATCCTTCACTTAGTGCTCTTCTGAGATGTTTAAAGTAACCTAGAGCAAAATTGTCCCTGATATTTTTGTGTAGTTACCCTCCCCATGAAGATATGTCAAGGTCTTCCATTGACATGATAAAAGTGTCAGGAGACTTTGCAGTTTAAAACAAGATCGTATTTGCCACATGCATTTCCTTTTTCATGGGTATGTGGAGAATGTTCTTACTGTTTTGGTTAGGCAGACGAGAGTGAATTTTTGTCACCTTTCTGTTCCTTCTTTGACTCCTGGAACAAATTTGTCTAATCTGTGGGCTGCTTTATTTGGGACGGGGATGGCGGGATCCCAGATGTACCCCTAGTTGTCCCAGACTGTCAGAGTTCTCTCTGCACCTTGGGAAAGAGAATTCAGGAACACATAGTGTCAGGTCATCAGCCCAGGCTTTACAGGATTGGAAATCTCCTATTAAGTGTAAAGAGTGCCAGGGATGAAGATCCAGTCCCATAAATACTATAGGAATAAAATATCTCAATTCAATATAACCAGAATTACGTAAGACCACAGCTCAATTGTTTTTGTGTCCAGGCAAAAAAAAAAAAAAGTGCTGTTCTTTTGTCCACCTGAGTTGTTCATCAAGAACCTGACACTAGTAGCTGCCATGTAGTACCTGTCTTTACATACTAGTTGGTCAAAATGAATATTTTTCTAAGTCACAAGTACAGAGGTCTGTATGGAGAGATTTAATTTCTTCCTAACTGCTTCACATGAACTTTGGTCCATGTTAAGCTGCATACACACACACACACACATAAAATTCATTGTCAACAATAGTTGTCAGCAAGAGAATCCCTCCCTTCTCGCCTGTCCTCAAAATTGGTATTAAAAATCATTGAACTGCAAATGAAGATGAAACAAATCTCTGAGACCACTTTTGAGGATACATCTGTCAAGTAGAATTTTAGATAAGCCGTTTCATGGAGGACCTAATGAGTATGCAGGGACTTGCTACTTTAACAAAAAATGAAAAGTATCCATGCTTGTCTCATGTCTGTAGACTATCAATTCCCCCTATGCAAAAATGAATGTGGACATCACTCCTTTCCCCCTTGTTTTCCTGCAACAATAAAGCAGTGGTAGGTTATTAACTAATTAAGTTTTAAATTTCCCATACGGGAAAAATCTGTTCTCAAATTCACTCTCAACTCAAACTCATATCTGAAAAAAGTCATGTCTGGAATGCTGGTATTAGGCTAGATACTATAAGGCTTTTTGCAGTTTTGAATGGTGCAGCTGGTGTTGTCAATTCAGTTTAGACAATTTTAAAATACCTTGGAATCCCTGGGGGAAGTTGTCTTATGGTTCAATATGTTCGGCAGGGGTGGCAGTCCTGTCCAGGTTGCCAAATTCCTTCCTTTTGCTTACTCACAGGGAAAGTGATGCCCATGTGTGAAGAGTAGCACTTGATTTAAACTAAAAGAGGGTAGGTGTAGATTAGATATTAGAAAGAAATTCTTTACTGTGAGGACGGTGAGGCACTGATGCAGGTTGTCCAGAGAAGCTCTGGAGCCCTGTTCGTGGGAATGTTCAAGGCCAAGTTTGGTGGCATTTTGAGAAAACTTGTCTAGTGAAAGCTGTCACTGCTCATTGTGGGGAGGGGTTGGAACTAGGTAATTTTTAAAGTCCCTTTCAACCCAAATCATTCTATGATTTTTCCCCTCAATGGCTAGATAAACAACAATAGATCAGTAGATCAAATTCTACAAAGAACTTCTCCCCATGCAAAGCTCTGCCTCTAGGACCATCAGCCCAGCGCTTGCTGCTCTGTGATTTGTCTCCGGTCTGAACACAGGAGCCAAAACCTCTGTTCTTGAAATCTTGCAGATTTCAAGGTTTCATTTCAGTGCTCATGTTTGCTTCTGAAAAGTCCAACTCTATACCTTCCCTGTCTCTTCTTTTAATTCTTTCTTTCTGTTGTATTTAAATCCAGAGAGAAACCTGTGACACCTGTGGATTTCAGTGTGACTCTGACTTCGGTGGCAAATGGGACAGGGAAGATGGCCTTTCTGTGGTGGGTTCTTCCAACTGTTACTACTTGTTCCTAGAAATGAGGAACAAGTGCAAGAATCAAGAGGCATACAAGGGCCTAAGGCTCCCTGTTCAGTGCAGATTTCTGTGGGAAGTTTCCAAAGACCTGCAATGAACCTCTCTGTGCCTGGGCTGTCTATCTTCAGCTACCCAGCAATATGGCAATCTGACCCTGTTGCAAAATTTAGCTTCAGAAACTGAGCTTTTCTAGTTTTGCTTAAGTTTCCACCTTTTCTGGTTGCACAGTACCTGATCTTAGGGTAACCCAGTGCTGTATTATCTTTCCCAGCCTACACTCTGACAGCTTTTAAAAGACGCGTGAATTTTCTCTGTTATCTCTGTGGGATGTGTAATGCCCTACACCTAAAATTCAGCTTACTAACTATTTTGCTTCTGCTCATTTCAGCTAATGGAGCCAGCTAATAAGATTCTTTTACTGTGTGTTTCCAGAATATGTTACATAGGCTGTGGTGGAGTCTCCGCATCATTGTTTGATGCACTTACAGGTATTGGAAGAGTAGGAGTGAAAGAACAAGTTAGGAATTTCAGCTTATTTAACAAGCTGTTTTTACCTTTCCCTGACAATATAGAAGAGACTATATCACAACTCCTTCCTGAAAGTCAAGCCACCTATCTTGTTCTGGTTTGATTAGTCTGATCCAACATTTCCACTTCTGGCTTCCAAAATTGATTTGCCTATTTTTCATGTGATTTTGCAGCACAGTGGTGACAGAAAATAGATTGTGCTGAAATCCTGAAGTTTACTCCATTTCATAGTAAAATAAAGATAGAGAAGGCGACTAATTAGAGACACTTTCTAAGAATATTTGTAGAAGATGCCACAGATGTCACTGTTGCACAGAATCTTCTCACAGAATTTAAGTCCAAAGACTCAGAGACATTGCCTACTGTAAAAACCTGCAGGTTTGTGTCACCATATTAGACCCTGGTCTTCACCTGGACTGCCTCAGGTGTAGTAAAAAATAATACCATGATGCAATAAAATAATGAAATGGGTGTACTCTTGTTGCTGCAACCAAAACAAATCACAGCAAACTTTATGACTATTTAATATAGTTATACTTGGTGTTAGCACTGGCAAAACTCCAGGACCCCACAAACTTTTTACAAGTGAAGGAAGGCCCAGTTTTCTATTTTTGCACCTTTTTTTTATTTTCTAGAGATACCCAACCCAAGAATCAATTGGGTTTTAAGTGACACAGGTTCTAATGTCACCACATGAGTTGCAGCAGAGTTTTCTGAGACGTGAAGATGTGTACTTTCTTTTTATTTCGAATAGTCTTACCTTTTACACAAGGAATTCTCAGATGTCCAGACCGAGAAAAAGGGTTGGAGTATTTTATCTACACCTACCAGGAGTTTGTTATTTCCAGTCAGTGTAAAGAGGTGAAAAATTAAATCTTCAGAGCTCATATGATTCAGCTCCAGCTGACCAGTAGTGTAAGTAAATACAGTGATTTCACTCCAGGACATCTTGGGAGATTTGATATAATCACCAATGTAAGGATTTCTAAGGGCATGCAGGACTCATATCCTTTTTACGTCACCTCTGAGCATAACTGCTTTCCAGGATAATGAGATTTTATATTTTATTGTGTTTCTTATATCGTGATTTGGATGACAGAGAATGCTGAGCATGCCTTTGCTTTTATCTTACCTTGCTCAGAAATTCCCTTTGTAATCAGCTGCTTGCTCTCGTTGACTGTAATGGAAGGAGAACAGTCCTTGAGACACAAAGGAGTAATGGGAAAGGTCAGGTGAATGAATAGCTCTCTGGAGTGGAAGGTGGGTTTGAGGAACAGGATAAAGCAAGCTACAAAGCCAGGACAATGTGAGCATCCCAAGTGGGATTTGGCATCAGCCTAGAGGCTGATGCTGCCCGGTTTTACTGTTCCAGGCAATGCATGGTTATTTGTGCAAACAAAAGAAGTCCAGACGAATCCCACTTTGTTGGTAGAGAGGCCTTTTAAGTCGAAGGTCTGAGAGATTGTTCTCTTATCTAAAAGGGAAGAACTCAAAGCAGGAGTGATGCGGCTTCTTATTCCTGTAGTTCTTTCCAAATCCTAAAAAGCATGTGAACATTTTCTGCCCAGATTGAGCATCCTCGGGGTAAGGAACTGACTGACTCAGCCATGTATCAACTTGCAGAGTGTATATCCCTGCAATACAAGTCAACAGGCATTTGTTTCCTGTGCCATAAAAGACCAAGAAAACATATCATTATTATTACTATTAGTTTTATTGGTTTGTATTTTAGGCTGTACTAGGGGACTGTGAATTTTTTTTTTTTTTTGAAGAAGGAACTGGCAAACAAGATTAAGTGATCTAATAATTTGTAATAATGAGTACTGCATTTGTGGGTACTGCAGGGTGTTATATTATGGCTTTTGGGACCACGCATACATTTTATGGGGGAATAAATAAATAATCATTTGTGACTTCAAAATGTAACAGTCTTCAGCAGGGAAGGGCAGAGAAATGAATGCTGATTCAGAAGGGAACTGCAGTTCCAATTTGCCGTAATTTTAACAAGAAGAGATCTGTTGAGTGCTTACAGGAGAACAATGTGTAGTTAATACTTCAAGTTAAGTACTGGCTTGACTTTTTTCCTCTTTATTCTTGGATGCAATTATGAGCAATCTACAGAAATAATGACAAATTATTGAAAGTTTTCCAAATTTCAGACCTATTTTAAGGTGATAAGAAGAAGCTTTACATTTTAATGCCTTTATATCCTTCTTCACTTTTCAAATCTGCGTGAATTTCCCTACACAATTCACCTGTGACCCTACACTGTAAAATCTGATTTATTGCTACAAATTATGGTCAGCTGGATATTGATTTACTCACACCAAATGATAACATATGCTAAGAGCAGTCCCACTGGATCAGTTGGCATACTTGTACAGTAAAATACAACTTAGATTTTCAAAGTCTGTACTTACACTAATAAACCAGGTTAATTTTAAAGGCTTTCCAGAATTTGAGAATTATTGATGATCCCTATTTTGAGAAAACCAGGTTGAATTATTCACAATGAAAATATGGTTGGAATTTTTGTTGGATATGAGAGCTTGCTATTTGATTTGGATGTTAAAAAGAATTGCAAGTATTCTACCTCCCTTACTGAGAAGTAGTAATTCACATGAATAGTCAGTGATACTGCTCACAAAGGGGGGCTGAATCCTCTTCTGACTTTTTATAATTATAGGTCATATTGTGCCCCTGGCTGAAAAACAGATCTTCTCACTTCAGGAGGTACACTGCTGACCACTGTTATGAAATTCAGCTTCCAGCTGGTATAGTTAGCTGCGTAAGAACTGAGTGAAATTATAAAATGCTTCTAAGGGATTTTTGTGGCCTTTTCTAGGCATGGAAGTCCCAACCTGTCATGCAGGGAATTTCTGGAGTTCCAGGATGAATGCCAGTCTAGATTCTCTGTCTCAAAAGTTGTTCCTAAGACAGACAGAAAATCATAGCACAATCTATGAAAATTATATCATCACCTTCCTAGTTCACACTAACAAGACATTTGTCCTTCAGTGGAGTTAATAACACAGGTTGAGCAGCAAATCAGTGCACTGCTGCAGCAAATTTTGTTCTTGGGAAAGGACAAAATTGTATTCAGGTGTGGTAGAGAACACACTGTGTTGATGTGGGAACATCAGTCCCCGGTGTTGCAGCCACACTGCATTGCTTGTGCTGCCGCCAGGGGAGTTCTGGGGGGTGTATCCTGACCGCACAGGGGGTGTACTGCAGGACGATGCCTGGTGCCGCACCGCCCCTCAACCACATCCTGCCTTTCAGGGTGAAAATATACAATCACAGAATGGTTTGAGTTGGAAGGGACCATCTCGTTTCAACCCCCTGCCATGGGCAGGGATGCTTCCACTACAGCAGGTTGCTCAGAGCCCCATCCAACCTGGCCTTGAACACTTCCAGGGATGGGGCATCCACAACTTCTCTGAGTTACCTGTGTCAGCGCCTCAAAACCCTCACAGCAAAGAATTTCTTCTGGCTACCTGAGCTGGTGGAGAACCAGTATGTTCTGCAAAGGATCCTCTCATGCCAAGAGTGAAGACTGAGGAGGGCGAGATGCACTCAGAGTACCTGTCCTATATTTGAGACCTAGACAAAACTGCTGTAGAAGACATTCTCTTTCTGAACATTTGTAGGTTGAGGGCTCTGAAGCATGTGTGCACTCAGCCCTCTCTAGAGAGACAGGCCATCTGCAGAGGGACGTGGGCCAGTCTGCATTTCTTGCCTGGGAATGCATGCGCTGCTGTCTGAGGGGGGCACCTTTAGCAGTGTGGATACATGCCTTTGGCACTTTCAGTGATGCTAGATTTCAAGTTGTCCTGGGTTGTGGGGATGTAGTAAAGCAATGCATTCTCCCCCATCTGCATCAGTCCTGATGAGCCGTTAATGACAGGTCACTTGCAACACCTGCCTGGTGCATGTTCGGCCCCTGGGACTGCAAGCTGGGTGTTAGGTAAGATAAGGGGAATCCTGTGGTGAGGTGGGGCCTCTTTTGGCTTCACAAAAGGCACAGCTGGGAGAGCTTCCCCCTGAAAGCACCAACAATAATCACACCCACACTGAGGAGGCCATCTCTGTTAATGGCCATCATGGACAATGGGCAGCTGTAACGACCCAACCGCCCAGAACCTCCCAAACCATCTTATCTCATCATTCCATTGGGAAACGCTCCACCCTGAGGGACGTACATGGACATTCCTGCGGGAATATAATGAAGCCTGCCTGAACTTTGGCACACACTCTCCAGCACCCATTCCAGGAGCTGCAGAGGACCACTGCTCTCAGCTGGCTGCAACCACCACTCCCACCGGACTGCAACCTCCACTCCCACCAGACTGCAACCACCACTCACCTGGACTGCAGTCTCCCTGCCTCACCAGCGCCCCCACCCGGGTGTGGCCAGAGCTACACCACAGGGGAAACGGTGACAGGCAAGGAGTCTGTTACCAGTGTTTGTTGTTGTTATTGTTGCTGTTTGTTCTGTTGGGTTATAATTATCTATCTATCTATATTTTTTAGTAAAGAGCTGTTATTCCTTTACCCATATTCTATCTCAAAAGCCTGATAATTTTCAAAACTACAATAATTCAGGGGAGGGGGAGATTCCTNTCAGGGGAGGGGGAGATTCCTTCCACTCCAGGAGGGTTCCTGCTTTTCCTTGGCAGATATCTGCCTTTCAAACTAAGACACAAGTATATGGAAAGCATTCTAGCAAAAGTTCTTAGCAGCAGCCTGGAAAAACACCTTAGTTTGGAGAAAAACTCTTAAGAGTGGAGCAGATACAAAGAGTGTCTACCCCTGGTGGCTTTGTGTGGTTTGTATTTAGTTGCTGAGCTGGTGCTTCATTGTATAGTTTATCTGTATTTTCAAGAGCACAGTGGCATTTTGTGGTTAAAGATTTGTTCATTGCATGGTTGTACTTGCACATGCCCTTCCCTCTTGAGAATTCCTTGTGAGATGTTACTTTTCCACTTCTAAAGTGTTATGTTAGGTTTTAAGAGGGAAGTATTATGCAGGAACAGGTGGATACAGCCTCCAGGTGATGCATTTATCATTTTGGGGTGTGGAGAGCAAGGACAATATTTGTTGAAAGTGTCAGATACAAGCCATTGAACAAGAAAATAGCAGTGGCACTTCCAGGGGGAGAGACATACCAGAAATAAAAAGATTCTGTGGCACCTCATACACAGAACTGAGAGTCCTAGCCATTAGCTAACACCAGAGTCCATGGCTCTTTCAAGGTGTCCAAAGCTTGAGGGAGTCAGTGGAAATGAATATCACAAAGCAAGAGACAAATGGCCACACTCGGCTCTTCTCGAGACTGACTCAGAACAGTTTCACTTATGCCAGGGGAAATATTCCTGTCAGTATTATTAGTAGTGATATTTGACTCAAACTTTGGAAAGTAATGCTAGTCTTTGACACAGTAAACATTCAGTTTTCTGTTTACCTTTCTCCTATTAATGTTTTAAATTTTACGCTGTAGTAAATAACAGTACATTTTTATTAGATTGAGTAGACACTTATACATTCAGTTATTAGCTGTTTAGACATTGGTAAATGGGCTGTTCTCTGATCATTGGACATCCTTTTTCTCTCCAAATGCACATTCCAAACCACATACCGTTTCCCTTCTTTAAATCTGCTTTTTCAACCTTCCTCACCCCCTCGTTTAGTTTTTTTTTTAACCTTAACAGAAGATTTTATTCATATCTGCAATTTTTCAATGCATTTGTTTTTATTGGGGATGGTATGCATGGATATTTTACTAATGTTCAGAGGCAGCATTTTTTATGATTCCTTATGATTCTTTCTTGTTTCCCTCAGAACACAGATCTGAATTAGTGCAAAGTAATATATAGGGAACTTTTTTAATGGTTTATGTGATCAGGAGGCAGCTAGCACAGAGCCTTCCAGAAACTCTTGGCAGGACCCTGAAATGATCATCACAGATGAGTGGTTGATTGCAGAGCTGAATCAATCTGTGATTACATTACAATATAAGGGCCAGTTTCTGCAACCCCTTATTCATGCAGGCAATCCTGATGGAGGCAAAGTTAGGAAGAAGTAGAAAGCTGAAATCATCAAATTCCTTTCAAGCAGAAAAAACATCCTGTGGAGTGAAGGGGTTAATGCCTTGAAGACTGCCTTTTCTCCACATTTTCCATAGCTGTATACAATGTGAAATGAGGAGAATACATTTAACAGTTGCTAATGGCTGAAGCAAAGCAACCTCTGTACAGCCTGGCCCCAAAAATAGTGTAGGTATTGCTGACTCATTCTGCAATTCAGAGGATGTTTCTTCCAGTCATCTATTTAACTTTGGAGGACTAGTGAAAAGTTCCTTAACTTGGAGTCACTGCTACAGATGGATATTTTGAGGCATATCCATCTGAAGCTTTTGTTTGAAAAAATAATGTATTCTGATGTTATATTTTTAATATAATAGAAAATAAAATTGCAATTAGCCCATGTTTCCATCATTACCCCTAGCCCAGCTAAAAATATGGAAATGTGACATGATGAGTTCAAAAGGTGGAGGAATACATGATTAAAACAGCACAAGAAAACCCAGTGCATTGGGTAACATGCCTCCAGCATTGCTTTTTTCATTATTCTGAAAAGCATTTAAAAATCCAGGCTTAAACTTAAACTGTGTTTTCAATAAATCCTGTCCCTATGCAAAGCATCTCATCTTATGCTCAACTTGAATGCTCTGGTCAAGTTGTACTGATGTGAATAGAAAAGCTGTGCCCAAACTCATCAGCATGAAGCAAAGATGGGCTGATGCAAAGACCACTGATACCTGAGGGGGTATATTTAGAGCATTTGCTAAAATGAGGTCATTCATTTGTTATTCCACAGCTCTCTAATATACTCCTAACAAGGGGAGGGCAGTATTCAAGTGAAAAAAAATACAGGGGATGCAGTCTATGCCCTACCTGACCTTAGATTTTTCACAGAGATTGGAAAAAATTTTTGAAGTACCTTCCGGCAGGAGAAGTATCTGTCATTTCATCCCATTTCTTGGTCCTATAGTCTTGTTTATCTCCAGGTTCTCTGCATTTCAGGAGATTGTCTCCAGGCACCCCTAAGTGCTACCACCAACCATGTGGGTTAAGGGAGCAATTTCAAGCTCATATTTGGGGCCCAGGAAAGGTACTGAATAATCAGGAGATGGAAGGATAGTGTAGGAAGAGCAGGCTAGTTTAAAATTTCTACCTTTTTTATGGGTAGACTCTGTATATACTAATATGGAAAAGTTCAATTTCAGCTGTTAATGATGTTTTTTCACTTATCCAGCACAGAGCAGAGTTGCTGTGAGTGCACTGAAAAGTATGATTCTCAGTCTTTCCAATGCCCTTTCATTTTAGAAGCAGGTGAGAAACAGTTCCCTCTGGACCCTGGTCTGAGGGTGTGAGAGGGATGTGTGTGTTCAGAGATTTGTACAATAAATGGTCATAAGTCTGCATGTGGTCTCAGTATTGGTCCTGTAAACTCTAACTGAAAACAATAGCAAGCTCCCAGTATGCTTTGCAAAGAGGCTGTAAAACAGACTTTTGAACATGCACATACTGAAGAAACAAAACTACAGGAGATTCAGGGGTTCAGGGCTATGGTAGAGAGGATGGGGTTTTTTGGACCAGCGCAGAAGGAGTTAAACAGCAGTGGTACACTTAGAACAGTTTCACACTGGAATGTTGCAAATCCTGTTGTTTGTCTCAAGGTCTTGCACACAGAGACGCTATGAGATGCAGAGTCCGATTCAAAGCTATGAAAGTTAGCTCTGGTTTGGCAGCCTCAGGACTGCCTTTACACACTATTGTGCATTTCTGCTCAAATAAGTTCTCCTGAATTTTTAGGCATCCCTGCAAAGCTAGAGCAAAAGGGATGGTATACTTTCCATAGGCTCTATGTCTCTGTGGGAAAACCAACTAAGCAGCCTGTCTAGTGTAAAGGGAACTCTGCAGTTACCTGGAAAGGAAAAATGGGAAAATGTCACAGAAATAGTCTGTGTCTAGGGATGCCATAAATTTCTATCACTGGCCAGTAACAGGGGGGCGTTCAAGAAAACATGAATTAGTGCTGTGCTTGATAAAATGTGCAATCTTGACTGAGGAAATTCACTCAGGTTTTAACAAAAATGGAAAGAAACAACAACGAGGTGAAAACCACTGTAACAATAGACATTCTTCGAGATGTGCTGCATCCTAAACTGATTTTTACTAAATGTTTCCACTTGTGTTTCCCTAGGTGTCATTGAGAGACATTCTTGTCTACTGTATGATTTCACCAACTCCTGCAGGCTGAAGCACCTCAAGGCACCCTGAGTTCTAACAAGAAAAAGCTGATGTATTCTCAGTGTAGGGGGATTCTACAAGAGCTCTCCTATCCCCCAAAACACACCTACCTTGAAATCCCTCAGGCTTCTGGACTTTCTGATGTTTCTTCTTGATTTAACCTTTGGGGGAGAAAAAAAAGGACATACAATTGAATACTACACTGAAAAGAATGAGTTATGTGGGAAAATATGCTCCTAAAATGTTTTGAGGGATAGAAATTACCTCCCTTTTTTTGTGAGCTGTGTGCAATAAATTCAGTTTGGGCATTAGTTATCCAAATTACCTCTTCCTTTTATCTAACATAAAAAACACTGTCACACTCTTAACTAATGCTTCATTTTTGTTTGTAAATGCAATATCAGATGCTTAATTAGGCCAATAATTATTCACACATTAGTGTGAACTTTTTGAAGTATAATGGTAACTTGTTAAATGTATAATTATTACCACTGATAATTAGCAATCCTTTTTTTTTATGTGTGTCACTGATCCTGCCAAAAATAAAACATTTGCAGTACTGAATGGTGAAATTTAGGGGTACTTACATGTCACAAAATCTTGACCTTCCTCGGCTAGAAGTTCCAATGTATTGTAGTCTTGGCTACTCTCTTGTACTCTACATAAGAAGCTGCTATTTTCATTTTCTTGCCAACTCAATACCTTTCTGCCGTTTTTGAAACAGGAAAATTGCATTCTTTGTGTCATTATTATGAAAACTTTTAACTCTCCTTTGACGCAACAAATTCTGTGTGAAATCCTAGGGGTTTTTTTGCTTTGGAAATTCAAATAGCAAGCATTTGATTCCACAGCTGAAATTCTCTGTGAGGAATTTTATTTTTAAAGGTCCAAGTTTGATATATATTTTCTGTTTCACTCTAGAAATTTGAATGACAAAATTCTAAAGAAAACTTGAAGATAAAATGTTAATTCCTGCTGAGCACTTGAGAAGTACTTCTCTAGCCTGACCTATTCTTTTTATTACCTTACAAGACTGTGTTGCATATAAATTTATATGTGTTTGTCCATATATATAGAAGGTACCCATCTATATATGCTCCCTATATATACAATTTATGTGCCCACACATTCTTTAATATAATATTAAATACAGAACCATATGTTTTACAACATTATGGATTGACTATTATTCAGTCAGAAGTTAAACATTTCAGAAGCTGAGGTACATCATAACTCTGTCCTTTGCTTATCACAGTCTTTAACTGGGTTGTTGTGCATTAATTCTCAAATAATGCATCCATGTACAGCTTTATATTTTGAAAGATGGAGTATTTTAAAACTAGAAAATTCTCCAATCTGTCCCCCAGGAGCTTATATTACATGATTTGAAGTCAGTGAAAACATTGTTACTGACAGGATGCAGAACTCCACTCCTTAAGCCAGTCCATCTTCTCTGCAAAGGTGACTTTAATATCGTGCTTCAAATCCTGAATTGTCAAACTTTCTCTTTGTTGTTTCACAGGTAGAGTAGCATTTGCATGAGTTTTATTTTGAGCCATTTATTCTTTCTTTAATAAAAGTTATTTATGGAAAAGTTTTACTGAGACTACTTATCAGTTCCTTTCTAATGATACAGAAGACTTCTATATCTACTCATCTACACAGAGTAAGGGGTCATAGTAAAAAAAATTACTATCCTATTCTTAGAGGAAGCTAAGGGTTTTGATCACATTTTTTAACAGAAACTTTCTACGGACAATTTTGATTTTAATTTTTAAAAAGGCACAGCAACAAATAGTTCTAAATAAAAGGATTTTTATTGGGTTAAGTTATGTTAATCCTTAGTAGAGGTTGTAAATGAAGCCTTTTACATACACAATTCTCTTTTCTGGGATTATCTTCACAGATGTAATCTTATTTAGATTGTATTTTCATATGGTCTTCCATTTCATCTGAAGAGAATCTGTAGCGTGCTAAAACCTGAGTATCCACCTAGAGAGGTCCCACTGCTTGAAGCTATCTAGATTTAAGGAGTAGTTTGGACCCTTAGAAAAACACCAATTAAAAATATTGGGTAAAGTTTCAAATTTGGATTCCTTATATGAATGAAATGTAAAGGACTTTAGAGGTGGCATCTAGATATAGTTGTTCCCTAACCAAGTTGCAAAGCAGATGAAAGGAAATAAAACCAAAAGAGAAAGATCAAGAACAGCAATTAAAAGCTAAATAGTTCCCTGTTGTATTGGAGTGGCAATAACTTTTGTTGCTTTGATTTGTAGCTTTGTAAATTGGGAATACCATGGTTGTTTCTGATGTTTACACAGCACTTAACAGATAATTAAAGTTGTCTACATGCTAAGCATTTTAGCCATACGTGGTATTTTAATGGCAATATCCAGACATGCATACCAAAGCAGCTTAAAACCACAATTTTTTCATACTTCATCTGGACAAAGAAAGGATATTTTCTTCAGTTTCCCATAACCCATTCTCTTTCCTTCGCTTTGAATGCATGAACTTAGAAGAGCTGGTACCTAGAGCTGTAAAGGAATACTAGGTACTGTATGTAACCAGTGGCCTGTATTTCCCTTTTTTTTTCCTTCAGAAGGGTGATATATAAGGAAAGATGTAGCAGAACTTTCTTTTTAATTCTTTCAGCTTTGCCAGTTCTTTGGCTGCCTCCCTCCTCTGCTCCTCTGGACGGTATTGTGCTTTAGGAGATTATTGTCTCTGCAACCTTGGCTGGAAGCAGATAGCTCTATCACCATGCTGAGCTCAAATTAATATATGCTGCCTCTTAGTAAACCTTGCTAATTTGGGTTCAGCACCGTGCTAACTTTAATTAAATGCCTTCTAATTCAGAGCTGGCTCATACCTTGGCTCCTATCCCCATTCATGGGAAGAGTCAAATTTGTCTGTCCACAGTGATATGACAAATCCCCACAGTTATTACTGAATCCTTTACTGAGTGGTACAACTTGGCATTGTGACTATAGTGGCCCGTCTTACTAGGATCTGTGTGAATGTTTATTTTTCATCAGATGTTCAGGGAGTCAGGGATATGTACATTAAAATATTTCATCCTTTATTCAGAAACATGAGGGAAAATATTGTATCTGTTGCACTTTTTACCTCCAGAAGTCACCAAAACAGCATCACAACTTCCTGAGTAAATAATATAAACATAGGAGAAGAACACCCAACAGTGCCATAAAGCTAATAAGAATATATTTTCATTTGTACTGAAAAGAATGTAATTTTCCTCTTTTACCCTTTCAATTATAATTTCTGTTTTAAAATAATGACGAGAACAATCAACATCTGCCAAAAGCAAATGATGTATCAGCTTACCAAAAATCCCTTGTCAAGTCTGAGAAAGTGTAAAAATACTACATGTAACGTTAATTGATCATTTTAACATACCAGAAAGGCTAAATTGCTCCATATGATGAAAATTCTCATTTTTGCCATGTTTATAGTATCCTTCTCTTCTGCTACTACTTTACCACTGTTCGATGACCATGCAATGGAAATGAATTTCATATTCTTTCTCCATCATTGCAAATTATTTTAATTACTTCTGCAAACGGTAATTGGCACAATTATCAGATTCAACATAATCAGCAGATCATTTAGAAATGTTTATTTTGCCAGTTTATCTATTCTTGAAATATCAATATTAAATTATTTTATTTTTCATTTCAAAAATATATAAAGCAGTTGTAGTGGCTGTGCTTTCTAGGAGAACCTGCAACTTCAGAGTTCATGAGTTAATACATTTGTTCTGGCTGCTAAGCTTAACTGAATGTTATGGCAACCTTTCAAACACTGTAATCTGAAGTCTTTTGTAAAAACAATATATTTGTATTATACCACGGGACTGTATTTATGTAATGAGAAAGCATAATGCGCTCAAAATATTGAAGTTCTTGGCCTCCTGCTGAGCATTTGATATCAAAATAGATATCTTAGTTATAGACTTTGAAATTGATGCCCCTTTTCATTCTAGGCTGAATTTGCACCTTTGCTACAGTAATTTCACTTTGCATCTCTGCACATAATTATTGTGACTGATTCAACAGGGGAACAATAAAGAGAGATAGAGTTCTGCCTGAACATCATGCAGTGTTATTTTAATGAAACTTGAAAGTTTGCAAAATGCCCAAACCAGGATTTCAGGCAGTCATTTTTTTATCCTCTGTTACCCTCCCAGTATTTGGAGCTAAATTTCTGTAAAGTGAGGTATAGGAGTAAAAGACAGCAAACTTTTGGCCTCTGTGATTTCCCCTGCAGCAGAGTGAGGAATCCTGCATTAAGCATCCGTCAGCTGTAGCCTCCAAGCACTTAAGTGTTGATATGGACACCTGAATAAGGAAATGCAGCAAGGGTGTAAGAAGGATTTATATCTTCCTAATCCTAAACTCAGTATCAGTTTCTCCTTATGAATTCACTCTGCTGAGGACTCTTAATTAACTCCCAAGGCAAAGGGACTCATGAAGGTGACTGACTCTTTCCTTTCTGGGCTGAATCTTCCCTGTCATAAGTAGCTACAATCTTTTGCTCTGTGAATGTGAGTATATTTTTAATGTTCATGTTAGTGCCCTCAAAACATTATTATATTGCATTGGGATAACAAGCATTTCAAGGAGACATTCACAAGCTGAGCAGATCCTTAGCCCCCTGGAAAGTGTTACAATACAAGCATTTTGAGGACATACTATTTTAGCAACACCTCTAGATTTGGGAAGGTGGTGGTTGTCTCTCAGAGGACATTTCACTTTGGTGGCATCCTGAGAGAAAAGTTTGCACAGACTGTGTGTGCAGGAGAGTCAGACCCCAGGCATAGTCCTGCTGAGGGAGTCATTGGCATGAGACAAGTTCTTCCAATCAAGTTAAGAGCAGTGCATTTCTCATTCAGGAAATTTTGGCCCCTTTGAAGCCAATAGGTGTCCTGCTGTCATATTGCAGTGTGAAAGGTGTTTAAACTCTGAATCTGCAATAAGCTAAGTGGTTGAGTTTAGAAAGCAGTCTGACAAATTACTATTCCACAGAAATTGGTGGTCATGTGGGATTAGTCTGGGTTTTTTGGGAGGGAGGTATTCCAAGACATTTATAAATTTATCCCTCATTTCAGCTGAATCTAGCTACTGAATTTCTTTGTGTAATGGCAGATTTCTCCCAATGTCATTATAATTGATCCTTCAATATAATAACAAGGAAAGTGTACACAGAGTTCCAGCTCCTTGGACGCTGTCGATCCATTGACTTCAAGATCTGCTGAAAAATCAACCCCAAAAGCGTGCACAGAGAGGTCTTGAAATTTGATGTATAATTAAAAATTAAAAAAAGAAGTCTGTGCCAGTTCAAATCCTCGTGCTGCACACTGACATCAGTAAACTGACATGCCAGCACTGGTGTTGCCAGACTTGCATCAGTCACCAACCTGATTATCTCATGCATTGGCCCACTGATGCCAGAGACATAAAATGAAATTCCAGACTGTGAAGTTTTTCAGTGTAGTGAAACCAGAGCCTTTCCAATTCTCATCAGATCACCTTCTTAGGACACATCACCTTCTAAAATTTAACTTTGATTTTATGACTTGGCTCAATAAAGAGACAGAGTGGCCAACATGATGATGAAAGGTTTTTACATGAAGTCAGTATCACCTAAGGCTATCGCTAAGTCTCTCTCTCCCATCACTTTAGACATTCAGGTTTCTTATGCATATTTCTCTGGGATGTATTTTCTTTAGACATTAGCACTCCCAATGTTCTTTCACAAAATATGTTTCCAATTTCTTTTTCCTAAGCTGCAGAAATGTTGTAATCAACTTTTTATAGGAAATTACTATTGGTTACATTCATTTCAGATATATCCCAGCAACAACAGCTGTCATGTGTTGTCAAGGAGAGAGTGGGTTGTTCCACACACTGGTTGTTGGTCTTTGTTTGGCCTTATGACTCATAAGGAACTTTTGATATGGTTGTTTTCAAATTGCAATCCTCCTCTTTTCTTTCTTTTCCCAATGGAATTTCTGTACACTTGCCTATTGATTTTCTTATCTTCATACTTTCCCTTCTGCATGAATATAGGGGTTTATATTCCTGTGGTATTTTCCCTGACTTTGCATCACTGTCTTCACTGCCCTTCACTTTGTTGAACCCATTTACATCTCTGTAAGGAGTGAGAGAGAAATAGCATCCTTCAGTGCCCCATTTGCTCATCTCATTGCACAGATGTAAAAGACAAGATATGAGATTGTCAAGAATTAGCTCTGGCTCAAGCTACTCAGGCACTGAGTTATGCTTCCAATTTGAGGTTTAGAAAACACAGGAAACCATCAATTTTCATGTTATGCAGTTGTGCAATGGGATGGAATTGCATAAAATCTTACTTTGATCCACAGTTACTACTTATTTCTGTGCTGTAGCAAACTCTCAACAAACGTGAATTTAAATGCCAGTTTGTAACCCCTGACTTGGGCAAGGTATGGTCTTTGAGATACCAGGTTTTGCTGCAAACAATTCATGCTATTCTGTACATATTCTTTTGCTTGTAAACAACTCATTCTTCTGTAGGTTCCCAGGCAAAGGTTAGCACTGTTGGTATGGAAAAGGTTTTGCCTCAGCTGGCCATTCTTCCCTTTTCACAAGGGCATTCATTTGCTCACCTACCAGTTTCTGAGCTAAGCAAACTACACCTGATAGAAAAGTGGGAGCCAGTTCACTGTGATAGTTTAAAAACTGAGGTCACCCAGAAACTGCTTTGAGAGCACCTGAAGCTTGTGTGGACGTGGAGGACTGGGGCCTGAGAGAGAAGATGAACTGCTGAGGAAGGCAATAACCAAAACTTTGCTGGTAAACCATCTTGCCTGCACTACCAGATCCTTACATGTGGGTGTATTTTGAGACCATTTGTTATTTTGAGTTCATTAGTGATTCTGTCCATTTATCCAGGCTTCTATTCACAAATTCAGTGCATCTCAAAGTTTTGGTTTGATACTGTTTTAGCAGTAAAGTTAGTACATTGAATAGCATAAAAATCCTCAGAACTTTGCTCTAACAATTATCTTTAACATCACACTTCTCAGAATAAGATTGCACAGGGACCTGAATGACATGCAATGTTTTGCCCTGGTTTTAAATTTATGTGCATTCTGTCTTTGGAGGCATATTCATGCTTGGATCCTATGGAGTTCACATAATGTAAAGGTTGAGGTTGGAAGAGGCCTCTGCAGTTCCTTTGGATCAACCTCCCTGCTCAGGTAGGGCTATCTAGAGGCTCCTGCCTAGGACTGTGTATCTCTTCTGAGGACGGAGGCTCCACCACAGCTCTGGGAGACCTGTGCCAGTGCTCAGTCACCCTCACAGGACAAAGGTGTTTCCCGATGTTCAGAGGGAACCTCCTGTGTTTCCATTTATGCCCATCACCTCTTGTCCTGTCACTGGGCACCACTGAGAACATCCTGGCTCTGTCCTCTTTGCATCCTCCCTTCAGGTATTTGTAGACTTCTTTTCTCTGGGCTAGACAGTCCCAGTTGTCTCAACCTTTTCTCACAGAGAGGTGGCCCAGTCCCTTAATCCTCTTTATGGCCCTTTGCTGAACTCTCTCCAGTAGCTCCATATTCACAGTCACTTATACATTTTTTAGGGTAAAATTTAGCCCTGTGGTTTTTTTTGTTTATTTATTTGTTTGTTTTAATCATTCTGGCTATTTAAGGAACACTTAAAGTGGAAAAGTGATGAGAAAATAAGAATATCTAATTTCGTTTCAATTTCTTTTTTCCTGCTAGATCTGCTTAAGAGGCTGTGGTCTTGTTCTAAGTCATTTAAGAAATGAACAAAGGAACAACTCATATGGGAGATTAATGAGTGTGAGGGGCTTTGGTAATATGGCGGTAAGTGACATAGAAATGTTATAAATACCTAAAAATTCAGCACAGAGAGGTATGGGCACAACTCCAAATGGTTGTCACTGTTGTAAGATGGAAAATAAAACCCTTAATGGGCAAAACCTCTGCCTGTTATTGGTAAGAAGCACTAAAAGTAGCCATTCTTACGAGCACTTGTGGTTGACTAGCACTTGTTATGCTACAGGGGAGGAGTAGTAGTCCTGAGGAAGAGGTTTTTCTTTGTCGTATCAGCAGTTTTAAGAAGAGCACAGAAGCTTTATGCTTCCAGGCTTGGTTACATTAGAAGATGTTCTGAGCACAGTGCAGAAGACTTTATTTTTTAAAGTAAGAGATGTGCTAGGAACGAATACTGTGACTAGAGAAACTTTCATTTGTAAAGAATACTACCACTTTTCACTTTTGCATGTGTTTGCAATTGAGCTAGGTGCAAAGTCAGATATTTTCCCAGAAGTCAGATAGGGCAGAGAGTACAATAGCAATTAAATATAGAGTGTGCATATGACTAATTAATTAGTGCCATAAGGAAACATATGTTTTGGCTTCTTCCTGCAGCCAGTTACCACATGCCTGTGTTATAAGGCAGAATGAGAAGCAGCCCCATGCTGAAATAGGAGTGCATTTCAAAACAACATGACAAAGAAGGAAGCAAGTATGTGCTAACCAAGCCAAAGGGTACAGCTACAACAAAGGAAAAGCTTGTCTGGGAAACTCCTGCACTGAAAAGAAGGCTCAAGCTTCCTTCAAGGGACAGCTTCAGATCATAGGTGCACAACTTTTTTTAAAATTAATGTCCACTGCTTAAACACATTGCAGCCCATGGCTGAAAGAAGCATATAACTTACTTCTAATAACCCCATCAAAGCTGGAATGGAGATAAGTTTTGATACTTCCGTTTTTGCTTTTCTTGAGTTCATATTTCTGTATTTATAGTGTCACTTTGATTCACTTCATGTTCAGTCCTGAACTGTGGTTTCCATGGTTGTCTTTCCAGCCTCAAAACAGCTCATTCCTCCTGGGAAGGAATCTGAGCAAAACCGAGTAAATGTTTTACTCATCATCAGTATAAAGATATGCAATGGGCTTTTGGCCAGGATGCTTCTAAAGAGTCAGTAAGGACACAAGTCTAGGCTCACCAGCTGACCCAAGGGCTGGGGTTTACTCCCTTCTGCACTTCCCAAAGAGAGCAGAGACTTCCCAATTCTTCCTTACTTTTGAGGATGCAGAGATGGTCCCTTTGCCAGTCTTTATTCTTCTGGTATTTCATTATCCTTGGAATCTTGTCTCCTTGAAAGATGCTTCTTAAAAAAGAAGCACAGTTGCAGAAGTCAAGTACAATTATATGTCTTGGTTACATCTGCCATGTAAATTATTTTTCAAGCAGCATTAAAAATAACATGCTCTCAGTCACTGAAAATGTGGACAGAGTTCAGCTGAAGCTTGGTAACTGAATGTTGGCAGAAACTTCGTGCCATATCCATCGAATGTTTGCACAAGTAGGGATTATGTCAGTGACAATAGCACAAATTTGTAAGTTAAATACAGGAATGCCCTCTAGCAAATGACAGAGTGACTGGTAATGCCTTCTAACTCTGTGATTTGCTTCAAACTTAGGTATTATCTTACCCAACTCCTGACATGAAGATGTGGCAACCACTAGCATGTTTAAAAAAAATAAATATCTTCAGAATTTTTATGCTTCCATTTCCACCTTGTA
Source organism: Atrichornis clamosus (assembly GCA_013400975.1). NCBI lineage: Eukaryota > Metazoa > Chordata > Aves > Passeriformes > Menuridae > Atrichornis > Atrichornis clamosus. Next base: position 78,532 of record WBMZ01002036.1, read on the forward strand.
TGAATACACCTCACTAAATACATTACTACTCTATGGTACTTCTATCAGACCTAACTGAACAGGATTTGAAAAATCTTTAGCATGGCTTTATGGCAAGAATATTCATGAATACAAATCTATAGTTTGCTCACACTTAGTGCAATCCAGGTACATATTTTTTCTGTGCACTCATTCATGGGGAATGTAACGCAGATGAAAATCCCGTATAGACTCATGGTTTTTGTATTTGACCATCTGTGTTTCTTTCTGCCAAGAAAATGTCCTTTGCCTTTGCTCCTATCATTTTATTGACATTCTTGGCAGGTGGGGCTTTTACGACTGTTTTATTATTTTACCTACTTATAATTCTTCTCTCCCCTCTTTAGGTCCATGGAAGTGTTTTAAGGATATGTCCTCTTCCCTCCTGACGCTTTCTTGCAATGGAGCATTCTGTTCACTCATTTTGTTTCCCCATCATGACAGCTGCCATCCCCTCTGGCTTTTCTGCTTCCACCTTGCGGTTTGTTAAGACTGCTGCTTTAAACTTGAGCACTCCTCATTTCTCCCCCACCTCCTCTGCGTTAATTTTGGGGATCTGTGCATCCAGCTGCTGGCCTTCTGAACGTGTGGATCTCCAGGAATCACCCTGCTGCATTAGCTCTCATCTTCATGTTTGCTCATGGCAACGGCGCTGATTTCAGGCTGGCTGTGGCTCTGCCCCGATCTCCCTGCCAAAGAGGGCGGCAGCTTAGTCACAGCTGAAAGAGCCAACACAAAGAAGGAAAGAACTGGCCATCAATGTCAAGAATTGATGCTTGCTTCTGTTTCTGGGTTTGTGGAGGGTCAGCCTGTGTTTTTGTGAGTACAACCCACCTGGATAACCCAGGGGAAGCCCAGTCAGAGAGTGACCTGTTCTTCACAGCAAACACACTCATCTTCTTTCTGAAGGGGGCCACCCTTCTCCAAAGGAGGGGTCTCCGGATCTGTCCCAAGCAGCATGTCACAGTCTAATTCCCACACAACCTTTTCAAGGACAGCCAAAGGTGCTTGTGAGGGCTAGATTTGCTGCTGCTCTGCCAGGGCTCAGCCCAGGTGTCTTGCTGGGCAGAGATGAGTCTGACCAAGCCATACTGCATCAGGCCAGTACTCATCCGGAGGTCTGGTCCTTAAGGTCAAGCTCTGAGCCACCCCACCCCTTGGCTTTTCATGTGCAAAGTGCTGCTAATTGTGCTCTTTTGTTTCCATTTTTATTTTGGCAGAGTGCTGTCTTGTACAGTTTAAATGAGCCTCAAGAAGGTGTTAATAATGAAGGTGCACATGAAGGTGCTGGACGTAATCAGGAAAGACCTTGGCATTCTTTCAAAGAATAAAAATTCAGTTTTGATCTAAACCAACAGTTGGTACTTACAAAATCATCATGAAGCCAAGCTCTGATCCATATACATGCCTGTACCGTTTCTTGGTACATCTGTAATCAGAGGGAAGTAACAAATAAGTAAACCGTTTGTCACATCTTTAATAAACCGGACAAAAAAAAAATCAAGATCATGTTCCAAGCCCATTTAACAAAAACTCATCAAATTATTTGAGGTAATTGTGGTCTCCTGGATTTTGATTTGTTGCCAGACATTATTTAATGCACTCAGAAATGAAGAATTGGTATTCCACTGGCACAATGTATCAGAGCAACATCAAAGCCATATATAGCTTGTGGACTGAGTTGCACATGAATTTTAGGAAAATATTCTGTTTAAGCACACTTAGTTGTGGGGAGTTTTTTATGTTGAGCATTATCTGGGATAACAATATTTCATTGGAGGCAGATGACTATCCAGAAACATAATTAATCATGATTATTTATGCCATACCTAATTATCAGGAAATAGCCCCAGGGATACACTTCAGTTATATTTCAGAACCTTCAGAATATAATTACTTTGCTTTCCATACTCTTGAAGAAGTTTAGAATGTATTTATAAAAAAAAATAAGGTCACAAGGATAGAAATAAATAATGTGCAAGAACATAATGAAAACATGAGTATTTGGGGAAATTCTGATTTATTATGAGGAAGTACAATAATTTAATTCTCTTCATAATTAGGTAAAAGAAATAGCTTTCTACTGTATTTTTTAATATGTGAGCACACTAGCATAACAGCAAGGACTTTAAACCATAGACCTTTTAAAATTCTGTTAATGTGGTGCAAAGTGGATTAAAAGTTGCAAAAAAAATACAGTGTTACCTGAGGGTTTGAATTCTCAAAGACTTTTCATTTGTAAATTTTGAAAGCTATTTTTTAGAGAGTGCCTTTCATATTCTAGGAAGTTTCTTAGCTTCTGGTGTTGCTGCAAAAATATTTAGATGCATTTCTGTCTTATTATTTATAACCCATTGTGTGTAATTAAAGCATTTAATAGGAGTTCTAAATTAGGTAGGCCATGTACATGAGTATGTATGTCTGTAATTTACATTCCTGGTTGTTAACAATATTGAATACCTTTAAAATGAAGAAAGAATAAGACTCAGTATAAGACCTCAAAACATGCACACACTCGTGGACCTAAGCTATAATTTTATTGAAGGGCATACCACGCAACAAAGTCATTCCTGTATAAATGAAAACCTGGACATTTATTTTTACAAAAATAAGGTTCTTTCCCCCTGTTTTTGTTGATAAAAAAGACGACAACATATTTTCAGCACCGCTATAGCCAGCGGCTGTTTTTGGGAACATGGTTCTTGCATAACAGATTTACAGAACTATGCTGGAATGCATGTCATTATACTGTCTGGGTAAGCAGGTTGTGGGGCTGGGTTGGCTTTGGGGATTTTTTTTTTTTGGGGTCATGTTTAGAAAACTTATGTATGTCCAGGCCTAAAATTCACAGAATATTTGGGGTTTTTTTTTAGCTGACAGAATATGAGCTTGGAGGTACTCATTCAGCACAGCCTTTCAGAGTGTGCTCAATGTTAATATAAAGGTGTGGTGTGCTGACCTCAATTCACGCGGTTACTGCGATGTCTGTGGTTAAACAGAGTTTGTACCAGCACCAAAATCCTCACGCAGCTCTTGCTGAACAGACTCGTGCTGCCTTCAGTGAACTGCCCAGGGACTAAACACTTCCACCCAGCTGCCATGCAGCAAGTGCTGAATCTCCTCTGGGGTTTGCCAGGAGTGCTTTAGGTTCTGTGCAGTTTCACTCTTCAGGCCTAATCTTACACAGGTCCCATCGACTTTGGAATTGTGTTTCACTGAAGCTCTTGCTGTGGCTTGTCTGTGATTTAGTTAACCAAAGGTGAGGTGCCTTGGTTAACAGCCACATCATTACTGTATGTAATGCCCATTCCCTGGTTTTAATGTCCATGTGGTTTGTGACAGTTTTGAAACCTCTTCAGGGTTTCTCTTAACAAAACCCTCATTAAAGTGAATTTAGAGGATTATTCTCTTCGTTAAATTATTCAACCTGCTTAAATATTAAGAAGAAAAATAGAAATTGGTATTATTTTAAAATGCTAAGAAGGAATGCCTCATATTAAAGTTCAAAGTCAGGAATATCCTCTTAACACTGGGCAGACAAATACAGAAATTTGCTGGAATTTAATACAGAGACAGCCCCCAGATAAAGTCCATTACAGTTTAATGACAATACAATGTTTATCTAAATCAGTGATGGAAAACAATGTGTACATTCGAACTGCCACCCTATGCCTTCTCTGAATAATGATATGTGAAACTTAATGTTAGCTGGTGAAATATATCCTCAACAAATATCTGATTTTTTCTTATCTCCTGCCCCAAATTTTTATTCTCTGTTTGCTTCCTAGCCTCAAATGGACTTTCTTTTTTTTTTGTTTTTTTAACCTATTATTTGAAAGAGCATTAGCATACAAGGCAAAGTAATTGGGTAATTGAACATTCAATTAATTAAACCAACTAACATTGAATGCCAGTGTTATGATTTGACCACATTCCCTTGGCATTTTCTCCCTCTAAATTTATCCACTTCCCTGAGATTTCTGAGCATTACTGTCTAAGAGGTGCACTGCTTCTTGATGCTGATGAACAGAAGCAACCTTCCCTTAATAAGGCACTAAGGTGGAAACAGTGATCTAGTGCCTTTTCAAAGAATATTAAATATTTCATTTCAATTTTTTCCTCCCAACATACCAGCCTCCAAAGGCAGCCCCTAGAAAAGATGCAGCAAAACTTATTTATCTGATGTTGATTCAGTTTACACTGAGGTGAGCTGAGGTATTTCCCTGAGCAAATTCCCTGAAGCAGTGAGTGGTTGAGGTGAGAAGCAATCCATCTCCAAAAGGCTTAGGGAGTTCAGCTGCCAGCAGCATGTGGGAAATGAAAAAAAAATTAAAAAATAAAAAAAAAGAAAAGTAAGAGAATTCGAGAAAAGAGAAAGTGATCTTCCTCTAATCTTAACATGCTATTTTTTCCAGAAGGAGCAGTCATGTGTTTGAGTCTAAACACCTTCCCCAACACCCCATGGCTGATTTCATGCAGGACTTCTGCATAAACTCCTGGGCCAGGCCAGACAAACACCTCAGCTTTCACATCTACTTTTCCCTAGGTTGAAAGATATTCCTTTCCTTAGCACCCTCCATTGATTTGAAATGTGTGCCACAGCCACCAGAAAGCTTCAGCTCAATTCTGGTTGGAGAGGAATGATGGGTAGGACAACTGTGAGGGAGAGGAGTCTGCTGAGCTGAGGAAGGTGGGCACTGGAGATCTGAATTTTCTGCAAATTTGATCTGACATGCTGGGAAAAAAGGGAGAGGTCAGGGCTGCTTTTCCCAAGAACACAGTGCAAGAAGGGCGATTATTATTTTATTCACAGTGCACATGAAACAATACATAATAGAAGTTTGTGATGACATGGACATAGAATGCTTTAAATAAATCTATGTTTCCAAGAGAAATCCTCAATCCTTTTGTAGTGGTGCTGGTAGGAGCCTATGGCACATCCTGTAGTATAAACAATTACACACTGCCTTCCACTGAAGGTTTTGTAAGAAAACAGGCATTTTTTTTCCCTAGAAACCTTGTTTGCTCTTTTGTGGCATTGTGAAGACAGCTTCTGCATTGTTAAAATAAATTATTCCTTGACCATTTCTTTTTCTCACCTTCCATTTATTATTTTACAGCTTCTCTGTCTCCCAAGGTTTTTTCCTGCAGAAAGTGAGATTTGACTCATGGTGTCCATCATGTGTAATTGATCTCTGTGGTTGTAGACCCTGGAGTGTGACTTCAATGAGAAATCAACTCTAAGCATAAACTGGGAAAATAATCTCATTTCTTTCAAAAAACTGCAAGCTCAGTAGGGAAAAACCCACAAAATTCTGGCAAATACTCCGCTGTTTGTATACATATTGTTTCCTGCCATTTCATTCCAAATTTTGCCAGAATGGAAGCCCATCTTTCATCAGACAGTTCTCCCCTACAGTCTTGCCAAGCCACAGCAGAATAGAGAAACTAGATTTAAATTACCCTCTATGCAAATTGTTTGAAAACCTATTGAAAAACTACATATACAATTTGGAGATAATTTTAAATTCTTTCTGGAACCTATTTGCAATTGCTGAGGCTCAGAAACAATCCAAGGGAAAAATGCTTTTATACGGTACAAAGCTGTGTAGTTCTTACAGACATATTAGCCACTACAGATATTCTCCTCATATGTGAATATTAAGCGCACAGTACAGACATCTGTACAGGTATTCACTGTACATCCACCCCAAAGGAGGGAAATAGGGAAGCTTATATAAATTTGTGCCATTGTTCTGTTTTTCTGCCTTGTCTTTATTAGCCTAAAAGAATAATAGATTTCAATAATAACCTTGGTTTACTCAGAGTAGTGCATGGAAGTAATGACCTTGACCTCCAGAGTCATCCCAGACACCTTTGGACATTTGGAACATGTAGACTCTCTTTATGAATTTGCATTTAATGTGTAGAAGCCCTCAGATCCTGTAGGATTTCCGTGTAATTTTAAAGACTTTTCTGTAAGAACTTGGTGATACACTTTCATACTTTCTGCTTACTCGCCCAACACACCCCGAGTTATCTGGACACTACAGGCACCTCAGTTGCAAAGATAGAAGAGAAGCAGTAATCAATACTAATGGCAGCTGAAAATTTCTTCAGGAAACTTATAGATAAGAGCCATGAATATGAAGGTAATTAAAGATGATGTCTACATCCATGCTACATGTATGAATATGAAGGCATCCATCAGTATGGTGACTTTTCTCAGTTGATAGCTGACTTAACTACTTTGCTGAGGTATGTAATATTTTAACTTTTCTTTTTTCCTTTGTAACAGGGCAGGCTCATTTTATTAAAACAAAAATACATGGAAATACTTTTTTTGTTTCAATAACAAAAAACGAGCTTACTGGAAAAGAATAGACATTTATTTGTGATATTTTTAATAAACTTTTCCCTTTAAAAAATCTTTTAACATGCTAATTCCCATTAAATATTAATTTTAAAATATTTTTATTCATGTAGAAGAAATAAAAATCTGTTATAAAGTTCTCAGATTGGAATTAAAAAATTATGGTTTGGATAAAATGAAGCATTATATTAAGTGATAGTGATTTTTTTTTTAATTTTTGAACTGTTTGATTCACTACAAATAGTCATCAAAATGTCAAGAATAGCAGCAGCAAGAACATCAAAGGCAAGTAGCATCTAGAAGAGTTATCTGCCAACTGTTATTGCCAAAAGCTGCTTAGACAGGAAAATGTCTTTATTTCTAAGTTGTCTAGACTAGTTTTTCATTTTCCTTTTTCTTACCTTTTATGCAGTCATTAATAGTTGGATATTTTGCTAACGAACTTGCAATGCTGGTTTTGGATTTCTTTATTGTTAAATGTTAAACAGAGCCAATCAATAATTCTGTCTGCTGTTAAATAGATCTAGACTCTGGGTGCTGTTAACAGTAGACAAAATGAGCAGTACAGGATTAACAAGCACTTTGATTGTATTTCTTGTTAAATTCAGATAAAATATGATAGCATTTTGTAGAATTAAACAGGAATCTTTAAGAAAAATACACATCAAAGTGTTAGTCTTTGCTTCTTGCCTTCTGTCTTTTTAAAATTTCAAATCTTTGCAAGAATCACACTCTTTTATATTCACTTAGTCACTGCATTCATCCATTTCCTATATTTATTCAGCATTAGATACAGGGGGTACTCAGGTAGTCAGTGCAATAATTTTGAAGAGCCTCACCAAAACCTGTTAAAGTTAAGACAACATCCTGCATTGGCCTCAGCAAACATGTTGTTTAAAAGAAGTTACAGATGTCAATTGAGCATTGCAATAAAATCTTTGGAGTGTAAATTCAGTAGCTGCAAATTCCCTTCTCCTCTTATCATTATATCTCATTGCAAAAGGTCCAAGCAATAGCAAGTGATACTTTTCCTTTTATTAGGGAGCAATGGTAAGGAGCTGTTTCTTATGTTTTTGTTTTCCTGACTGTTACTCTCACAGTCACCGAAACACAGCATGGAAATTAAAATATAGAAAACAAAATATAATAATTGTGAGTTGCTGTCAATATCTACTGAATAGTGAAATCTTTTTAGAGGCTGGTGACAAGCTCTGGGTGAACGTGACTGAACTTTAGAACTGTCTTTTTTTTTTCAATCTGAATCTTTATATCTGGGTAATTATGAAATCTCCAGAGCAGAGAACTCTTCCAATCAAACATAATAAGATCTGAGAAAAATATTAATCCAGTAAACATGACACAAGATAGCACATCACTCCATTAGTATCTGGTTTCTGCAATAGTCTTCTCCTGACCAGTAAATGTCACTCAAGAATACAAAGAATTTTCCACATTCTAAAACATAGAAACTTTACATCTGAAAAACCTTAATTTTTATAATTCTATTACAAACTGCAGTAAAGAGTTGAAAATTCTAAACCCCCAATGAAGAGGGGCACTTACAAAAAGTTTATTGTTAAGTTGGTCTTGACATTATTCTTTTTTCTAAAACTGAAACACTGTGCAGGAATTTGGGTCTTTTGGTTTTATCTTGTGTTACACTTTTATAGCATGTTGTGCTATGTAATATATTTTGAAATATGAACTTATTTTGAAACCAAGCCTCAAAGCATTTATTTCTGGAAAAAATTAAACCCGCTAATTTTACTGTGTCAAAAAAAAAGAAATTTTTTTCCAAACTGAAAGCTTTTCTTCAGAATAAGCTTAAGGGATCGTCATGTGTTCCCCCTGGTTATTTTCTAGTAGCTCTATTTTGGATTTTAGATGCTGCCACAATGTAAATAGAGAATAGCAACAAAGAATGACCATAAGGGGAAAATGTAAAAAGTAATAAGGAAAGCATAAATTTGCTGTAGTGTCAGCAGCAGCATGCCTTCACACTCTCAATTCCCCTGTGGCCAGGCTCCCTTTAGCACTGAGGCTTCTTTCATACATATATGTTTTTCCTGAGCTAACAAATATTTCTTCTTCTCCTTAAGGATGAATTTTAGGTGTAAATGAACATGAAGATAGTTCATGTGAAAGGTCTGACTTCGGGGGTTGCTGATCTCTTCAAAACATTTTAAAAAGCAGCTTAGATAAGTAGAGGTGAAAAATCTGGGAAAGTAATGTGATACTAGAATAGTCAGCTAAAATTCCTTACTGAGCTAGTGGGGAAAGAATGCTAACAGGAAAGAAAAAGCAAATCCTGACTGGTTTGCTAATGTCCTGATTTATGTACTGCATCAGGACTCTCTTTTTGTTTCCCCTCATCTTTACAGATCTATTGCTGCAGATGAAGAAGATTTCTATAGGGGAAGTAAACAGCTGGAATTAACCTTGTGGCCATGAATTAAGCAAGCATTTCACTGAAAAAAAAGAAAGAAGATAAAAGAGAGAAACAGAACACAAGAAAGACAAGTGAAAAAACGTACAAAGTCAGTTGGTTGACTCAGGTCTTTATTAGCCAGAAACCATGGTGATCACTTAGCTGTTGGTATTTGAAATGACACAAACTAGTCCTCTAAGGATCAAAGCACAAGGGCAGAAAAGCAGCCAGGAAAGCAAATGTTAGTATTATCTAGCCAGTTAAAATGCCTGCCTTATCAGCATCTACCCAAAGCTTGAAACGAGCAACATTACTAAAGTGGGAATAGGACCATTTCCATTTAAAATAGACATAAGTCTTCCTGATTGCATGTGACTGCCTCTGCAGTCAGCAGACAGGGAGCAACAACCACCTGAAGAATGTGGCGTGAGACCTCAGCATGACCATGTGGTGCAGCCAAGCACTGCTGCCTCACGTGGTTACACGATGCTCTGTCATTGTGCCAACTCCATGAGTGTTTCCGAGCTGTAAATTGATTTAAAAACACTCATAATGACCTGCTTGCATCAAATCAATCAAATTTCATTACTGAGGTAATAACCTTATGTTAAAAACTGTCATAGATTTTCTTAATCACTCCCTTGGATTTCCACATCTTTGGTATTCAGATATATTTTCAGCAGTTGAACACTTCCCAATATCTGGGTGAAGTGATTGGAGGTGTGTCATAAAAACCCACAAAAATATTCCACACCGACTGTTCAACAGGCTTCTAGATTACAAAACAACTGGCTGAAAAGAGACAGCATGGTGTTGTGCTGCATATGAATGTATATTTAGACGGTGTAGAAAGCCATGTTTAGGAGAGCATGTATACAGGTGCCTCTGAAGGCATGCTGGTGCCAGGCAGTGCTGACCTGACCTCAGCACATGGTGCCTGCACACGTAGCACTTATTAATATGGACACAGTGATGCTCCTGTCTTCCTTGGGTTTTTCCTGAACCTGGTGTTATTGCTGCTTTCAGCCCTACCCAAGTTAATAGAAAAAAAACCCCTCTACCTTCATGAGCTTATTCCACTTCTTCCTTTCAATCCAGTTAGGCTGACCTTGCCTTGTTGGTGACTGTTGCCAGCAACCTGCCCAATTTTACTGAGGTCCCCATGCTCACAGGATTAGGACAAGTTATGCTTTTCTTTTTGGCCCAACACTGAATTGCCTTTACTTGAATAAGCTGTTTCTGAACACCAGCATTAGTACAAGAAAGCTGGAGGTGAAAAAAGGAGTCTGGAACTGGTGAGTGAATTTGGGGTGGCACTCAAAAATGTGGAGGAATATGCAAAAGGACGAGACGTAGGGAAGAGTTGTTGTAAGAGAGGAGTGTAAAGGAGCAAGCGAAAAAGCCTGTGTGTGTTTGAGTAGCGTTGATCTACATGTCTTTCTGAGAAAAACAGGAAACATATGTATACAAAGATCAGGACTGCCTGGTGAGAGCCAGAGAAGGTTTGCATGGCCTAGCATGGGAGGCTGAGGAAGGACAGCAGAGCAAAGCAGCAGAGATAAACAGAGTTCCTGGCTCTCTTATAGGCTCTTGGCATGGATCAAGACACATTGTTTAGCTTTCTCATTACTTTCCCACTTCTGACGTCTCTATTTTGTGGAGTTGTTGGGCCAAGAAATAATCATCAAATATTATGAGGTCTTCAAAGGATATGGATGATAGGACTCATATACACAGCAACATAGGCAAGATCCATCTATCCATAGCTCCTGTGGCATTGGGTCAGTATCTATATCTGAGGAAGAGCAGGGGACAGAACCACATGACCCTCATGTCCTGGCTCACAGATCTGGAGCTTGTAGCCAGAAAATGGTCAAAATGGAAATCTCCAATTGTGAGGACCTAAACTGGCTCTGGAATTCTGGAATTACAATAGTGGAGGATAGGGCATTTAACACTTATTTCTATCTCTAGACAGTAGGGAAAAGTGTAAGAGTCTGAGCATGAGTAAATTTGGTGGAAAGGAAGTTTTCAGTTGTGAGTAGGTTCTGGGACAAGGCAGTAATGCCTTGGAGAGACGTTTAGATGTTCAGAGAAGAAAAGGCTGTCAAGAAAGGAGAGTGTGTCTAAGAAGAGGCAGGAATCAGCATTTCTGTGGCTATGGAAAGGAATTATGTGAGAATTTAGGTGATAAAGGTGATAGGATAAAAGAGAAGGTAGAGTGGGGCAGAGAGGGAATGAGCATAGGGAGCCACGAAATGGGAACATGAAAGTAAAAAAAGAGTTCTCCAAAAGGAGGGAAAAGAAGTGTTGAAAAACACAGGGGGAAAAAAAAGGAAAGAAGAAAGGTAAGATAGGAAAAGAAAGAAAAATGACAAAAGGCAATTACTTTTGCATTGGATTTTAAGAAAAATGACCTTAAGGAAAAAATTAATTAGAAGGTATCTGGAAAGATAAAAGATGACAGAGAAAAAAAGAACAGAACAGAATGAAGTAGCAAAGAGAAAGAGGGAGACAAAGTACATGTAAACAAAGTTTTTAATTAGCACAAAGGATAAAGATATCTACAGAAAAAAAAGCATATGGATGAAACATCAGACACTCATCTATGTAGGTCCCTTCAGGCTCAGGTTTTTATGCCTCTTCTTCATTACTGACATTTTAAAGTTGAACACAAATCTCCCCTCTTGGTTGTTCTGACCATTTTTCGCCGCCTGTGACTACGGATATCATTACTTCAGTAACACGGAATGATGTAAAACGCATTTTCCACATCAGCATTTATATTTTTGCTCATTTTCTATCGTTGTTTTCTACTGACATGGATTCCCTTATTAAACCATTTAAAAAAAATCTATACTGACTGTGCATTTCTGGATGACAACTTCTATTTTATCTGGGGAATATATTTTGATAGAAATGTTGGTACCCAGTCACTGTGCATTTGCACTGCAGCTCTCAGCATCACTTACCACGTGTACCTCTCAAGGAATGACATCTTTCTAGGGAAACAGCAGTGATGAAAACCTATTCAGGCTACATTGGCCATGAGTTTCTTCATGGACAATACATTTTATGAATACTATTGCAGATATTTTTCCACAGAAATGACTCTTATGAATTAGCTTTTGTCAAACAGAGTCATAAGTTCCCACTGCAGTCCCTGACACTAGCACAATCTGTGAATTTGAACTCTTCATTAAAGAAATTGGATTATAAAATACATCTGTCTTGGAAACAGGTTTAGTTAATGGTGGTAAAATATAATGAAAGTCTGAAAGCCCTGATAACTTTTTTTCCCTGTTTTGAAAAGCTTGACATGCTGCTTTGTATTGTAGCTTCTTTTGATTATCTGTTCTTGTTAGGGAAGCTAGTGTAATGAGGGAGGCAGAAGGGTGGATAATAGTCCTGCCTTCAGCATCTGGATGGCAGCGTAGATTCGAACATAGTTTTAAAACAGTGTCACAGGTTTGCTATGTGGTTGTTTGTTATGCTTTTGTAGGCTCTGAATGAATTTGATAAGTGCTATAAAAAATTTCTAAAGTAAACTTTGCATGGAAGGGATATAATGAAGGGACCATTTGTCCCATCTCATTAAACCAAATGGGAAACTTGGGATAATAATTCTGTGAATTTTATACATTGTAACTTAAAGAATGACCCCAGAGTGGGCAGGTGCACTTGCACAGACTTCAATCTAGCTAGCACAGGAGCATGTGGCAGTGGAGATGCAGTAGTCCAGACCTCAGAACTAAATGGGTCCTGGAAACTTTGTACAGCTCATAGCAAAGCTCATGCCACCTTGTCTTCACTGCCTGAGTCCTTCAGGTAATCACACAGGGAGGACAAGCTGTAGCCAGTCATGCATAGAAGACAGGATTTCTGAATGGCCAGGCCATTCCGTGTTCATTCTCCCCTCACGCTCAGAGGCAGTGAAATGATGCTGTCCTGACATGCATGTCATGCAGAGCAGGCTCTGCATCTGCCTCGACAGGTTTTAACAAAAACAAGGCACCTTAGACTTCAGCCATGACGAGTGCTGAGCTTGCATGCTCATGCATGCTTATGAAATTCCATGCTTTTTACACAAAGCAGAAGGTTCTGCTCCCTTGGCAGGGTCCCCCAAGGCCATGGGAGACCTTGGCTCTAAAACCTTCTGTCACCACTAGCAACTGTGTCATGTGATGTTGCTGGAGTTTTCTTCCATACAGGCTCAATATCTAAGTTATGCCCTCCAAACCAAGAGGAAGGAGACCCAGGACTGCAGTGAACTTGGACAAAGCTTGCATGGGGTGTTCTCTTCTGAATGAAGGGACCATGGGGTGGAGAGTAGATGGAAGGAAGGGAGAGGTCCAGCTAGCCAGCTCACAGTTCAGGTTTTCAAGCATTCAGCCAAAAGAAAAGCCTGGGAATACAATCTTCCATCAAGATCTCCTGCAACAACATGGTTTCAGGCCTTCCTGTCAAACCACAGTAGATGGTTGGCATGTTTGGAAGGTTTCTCTACTTGTAGACTTGTTCTGTATAGGACTGGTGAGTGAGACAAATACAGCAGAAGGGAAGAATGAGTGTTCAAACCTGCAGCAGATGAATGTTCCTTCTGTCTAGGGTTTAGCTACTGACTGTAGTAGGTACTTTTGGATTTGCAGAGAAATATGGACTTGATTATCATCACCACGTGTAAGATAACATATAAAAGCTACTTGAAGACTGAAGATCTGTAAAAGTAGTTCTGCATGTCACACAGATGACATCCATATACGTATACATATACACATAATACATTCCATTAAACTAAAAAAATTACTATTTTCCTGTTTCCACTCTTCTAACTGTGTCATTATATTTCTGTATGAAAAGAACAGTAGGTGGAGTGAAAAATAAGTGTAGTTGATTTTACATATGCACACATATATATTGTGTGTATGTGTATATACACAAAGGATGCTACTACAATAAATCCAGCCTGGCCAAACTGTTTGCCTGCCTCTGGGAGATTTTGTATTAGTCTTGTGTTCTGACCAGCCTCACAATGATCCCAGATAAGGAAACTGCACCTTTGTTAACAGAACAGAAGAAAATCTATTGTTCCGATGTTTATCTATTTGCCTATTTGGAAAGATGTGCGACCTCGCTCTCCATTCTTTGCCCTGTTTTATTCTTCAGTTTATCTCTGAGTATATTTTCTTTGACCATCTCTCTGATGCAGATTACTTAATCTTAATGAGTGGAAATTCACTGGTTATTATAAAAGCTGTTTAAGCAATGTAAGGTTTCATTTTCTTGTGTAGGCTCCTCTTAATTGTAATGATCTCATTCCCTAAAGGGTCTGTGCTTTCATTATTAACTCCTATTAATAAATTGTATTAGTAGTATACCATACAAGTCCCAGTCTGAGCTGAAACACTGCAAAACAATCCTCAGACAGAGAGGAAACTGTCCTCATGTTTTGTTTTAAAAGGAAGCAAAAGTATTTCATTTAAAAGTAAAGCCAAAGATAATATTGCATTGGATTCTTCATTTTGCTGACACCTTACTCTTCTAGTCCTACCAAGACGCACTAAGCATGCCCTGAATAAACACCAGAGAGACTCTGAAAGGCTGAGATACTTATGTCATGAATTGAGAGTTAAGGTCAGACTGCCCTTGTGCAGTGCAATGACAAACCTGGAATCCTGACTGTGGGATCTTTAGTTGAAAAAAATTGTAAGTCTGCCCTGAATTTCTCAAAGATCACTGTAGAGCAGCACAAACTCATAGAGATGCAAAACATAAATGGCAATTACACTACAAGGGTCTGAATCAAACTGTCACTGCTGGGCTGTTGTAGACAAACAGTGCTGCAGCAAGAGGCATCACCGAGCTGGCACCCACCTCACTGCAGCTGATGTAAAAATATTACTGCATATATGAACCACACTGTGGTGCTGCTTATGTAGTCCTCTTGCACAGCGAGGAAAAGAGGGGAGAGGAAAGGGAAAAGAAGGAAGAAGCCTGGTAGCAACTACAAACTGACTGTAGTCATCCAGCCACGCCTTAAGCCTCCATCCAGATGTACAGGACTGCACACAGAGGCAGGCAGAGCTTGCACCATGGGCAAGGAAAGGAGTGCTGGGCTTTGTTCTGCAGCCCCCAGAGCTCTCCAGCCCTTCAGGGCAGCCTGGCCAGGGGTGGAGACTGGGGCAGGAAGGAGGAATTGAAGTGTCCAGGTGTCATAGTAGCAGAAGGAAAGCTGCATGTAAATCCTTGTGGAGTGTGGACTAAGTCTTTTGCTTCGCTAGGACATACATAATTCTCTAAATCATTGTTTCTAAAATTATTATTTCACTCTTGTTCCCTATTTTAATTTCCAGTTCTAAATATGTATGTTGACCACTTCAGCATGTTTCTTTTTTTTGTAGGGCATTTGGTAGTGCCTCATTTTTCCATGCTTCTTTGTCTGCATCTTAATTTCAAGCAGCACTGTCTCGACATCTGAGCCTTTCAGCATCACTGTTGGTGTTGCTGGGCTGAGAGAGGCAGGGACCGATCCCATATGGAATTACAGTTGAGTGTAGAGGGCTGGGAGCCCTCAAAGCAAAATGCTGTTGCACTCCCCTGGAGAAGCCAGAGAGAAGCCACCTTGCGGTCAGGGTGAGATCCCAACATGCCCTGCTTCTCCATGGTAATAGCCTGTACCCTGTTGGCCAGCTGGTTTCTGTCCCACCCCCTACCTTTCCCATAAAAAGCCCGGCTTCTGCCCCTGAACCAAGGAGGTTGGTGTCTGGCCTTCCCTTAGCAGAGTGCCCAGACAATAAAGGCTACCTCTGCGGAACTGCCAAGCGAGGCTCCTGTCTCTCCATCCCCGCGTCGGCCTTGGGCGATTCCAGAGAGCTGAATTCACTGAGAGCTGATATCGCTAGAGCTGAAATCACTTGTAGCAGAGAAACTGCTGTATTTGCTGGAATCTCCCATCGCCCAGGGAGATCTGCCAGGCCCCTGGAAGAGCTGTTCCCTATGGGATGCACTCTGACTGGGAAGATCACGGCGTGCTGGTGCCGGCTGCACCGGACACCCCCCGCGACAGTTGAGGACCTGGACAAGACTTTTTTTATGCTGAAAAATAATCTACTGCCCCTCTCCAGGGAAAGGCCTCCCTGCCATGTCTCTGGGAGCCTGGCTGGGCACATCCTGTGGAATGTGCTATCAGCACAGTGCCTCTGCTTCCACTTCTGGCAGAGCGCAGCAAGGACAGGGATGAGCAAAATGCCAGAGTCTGTGCCTGGTGCAGAGATGATCCTCTTGGCTTTCCTACTAAATATTTCATTTGAACCAAGTTCAGGGCTCAGCCAGCCTGGCTCCAGAGCCCTTGAACACAGCCTGCATGAGTGAGATGACCAACTCAGCTTAGCTTAGTTTGGCTCAGCTCATGCCTCCCATGTAAGACAGCACTTGCCACTCCAGCTCTTTGGGAGTGAGGAATATGCAGGCAAGGGAGTGCTTGCTAGCTTTAGTGGTGTCCCTACTAAGGCATTTCCTTCTATTGTATCAGCTGTTGCTTCTCCCGCTAGGTCTTTTTTCCCTCTCCTACAGCTTTTCTAGTTTGCTTCCTCCTGTGGCTTTAATAAGAAATGAGGTTGAGGGAGGCAGAAGCAAGAACAATTGCACAGAAGGGATATCAGGTATCTGAATTCCTCCTGTGTAGATAAGTACTTCTTAGCAAATATGGTCAAAAATGTTTGGTGGAAGCAGCTTTATGTTAGATAGCTTGTTATAACTGGGACATTTTGCAGGAAATATTTATTATAATTATATTTCACTTTGAACAAAATGGAAAGTAATGAAGCGACCTCCTCACATTCTGTAAGGCAATGTTTTGAAATGACAAGCTGATCAGACTGGAATCCCTTGGCTCCATTTTGGAGTGGTTTTCCCTGCAAATTTTGCTTTTAAATGAAAAATCATAAAGGACAAATGTCAAAACAGAAAGTAACAGCTTAATTAAAAACATTTGTAGGGAAGATTCTGAAAATAAACATTCTGTTCTGATCTAATATAGAGAGATTCAAAATTCTGGACTGTCTCTGGGACACAAATGCTGGCTCCTGCATAGCTCTGATAATATCCAGAGCTCAAGCAAAGCATTGATCCTGGATTCCTTGACTAGTAAAACTGCTTTTGTCTGTGTGTGTGCATTTTCTGCATATGGCTTCCATCCCCCTTTATTGTAGAAGTTTCTAATATCAGCCAAAAATATCTGCACAAAGGCCTCTGTTATGTCTCTGGGCTTGAATACTGGCCAATGTTGCATATATGGAGAATAGAAACCCAGTATCTTGGATGGCTATCTTTTGCTTTATACTGACAGAGCCCGAGCTGGGCAAAATGCAGTGTCTAAACTGAAATTGAATGAGCCATAAAGATTGAAATTATTCATTTGGGAAGTATGTTCTGAGTATCATAAACACCCAAGAGATCAGGGAAAAATAAATAAAAGCATTTTCTCTTTTATTATTGGTTTGTATCTTTGCTTACTGAACTCTGTGCTGGGCAGGCAGAAAGGTCCTGCAAGGGGCAGAGGACTTAAAATTTCCATTATGCTTCTGCTCTGTGGCAGCATTTGGTATAGGTGAAGTGCCTTCTAAAAGCAGCCTCTGTACAGGGCATGCAAAATATGCAGCAGCTTGCAAGTTACATGGCTTTGCCTCTCATTACTGCAGAAATAAAACTTGCTTTTAGATGTTGCCACAAAAGCTGGGGTTCCAGATGCAGTTTTGTGTTACAGACCAGCAACAACAAAGACATGTCTTTTCTAGTGCCATTTTCCATTCCAATAATCCTATGAAATTCTATGGCTATATGTGTTCCTTATTTTAGGATTTATGTATCTGATAAGAGGATTGCTTGTCCGAATCTTCTACAGTGCAAGGGGAGAAAGGCTGCAGGTTTTTAAAGTGAGATGTCAGTTTAACTACTGAGGCTTCTCTAAGCTATATGCATTTTTAAAAGACCTCTATCTAGTAGTCACCAATTATTTTCCATTGCCTGTAGTTCATGGGGTGGGAGAATACACAGCTTGGGAAAACAAAGCTGAAAACATCTATTCATTATTCTACTGATTTTTGCTGCCTTTTCTTACAATATAAAGAGTTTTCCCGTGGCATATATCTCTATAACCTCTGCTAAGCCATGCGGGACTGTTCCTGGCTGGTGGGCTGCTCACAGCAATGGTGCAGGCTGGTCAGCACAAACCTTCCCCAAACGCCTGGCTGTTCCAGCACTACAGGATCTGGCTGTCTATCAGAGATGTCCATTCTTCCAAAGGTGTCCTTGCAGCTCAAACAGGTGCTTCTTGCTGCAGCCCAGGCTGTGGGTTATGGCTAAAGGCTTGTCACGGCTCAGGCATTGCATTGGTGAACTAATGATGATTATAAATTACATCAAACTCTGTGTGGTATTTGGAGCATGTGCAAGCTCCAGTTGGGAGATTCTCATCCCTTTTGTTCAGCTAAACCCAGGGGCATCCTGGATCATGCAAAGAACTGCAGAGTTTAAAGTATTTTCATATCTCTGGATTATGTTTGGAACAGAATGGTCTCATGCTGAAACTAATGCAGTTTGGGCCTGGCAGCGGGACGAGATTTGGCCTTAGAAACACATCCACAAACCACAGCGAGACCCCTTTTCTCTCTCCAGGTTGCAGTGCTGCCCTACTGGGCGGAGCAGCACAGAGCCCACTTTTCTCCAGCTGGGAGCCTGTCGGGGGAAGCCAAGTGCTGGCTTACCCCTCTGCTCCAGTGCCGAGAGGGAGCGGCTGCAGCAGGAAGGGATGGCACAGGCAGGTTGTCAGACATAATGTTTCCAGCACACTGTAGTGACAGGGGATTTTTCTCTGTCATGGGATCATACGAGCAGCCCCTGTTCCACCCACCTGTATCATTACTGAAACAAAGGATGGCATGTCTTGTCTGCTATTGTCTGGGTGGCTGATACACTTCAGGAAGGGAATGAAGGGTGGGTGGGGAAAAGCTTGCCTGCTATAATTGTCTCCTATTAGCTTAAATATTTCTCCTCCTTTTCTGCACATTGATTCAGACTAAAGACAAGGGAGTGAGTAAAGATGTTATCTGGAGTTGGTTCTCTTCCTTGTTTTGTGTCTTGTTTGTTGTTTAAATTTCTGTTTTTTAAGTTGGAAATGAATATTTATACTATCCAGCATCAATTGTAGCTTTAATGAAACAAAATCGTTCAACCCTTTTATCCTCCTTTTAATTTCTACCAGTCCCTAGGAAGCTCCCCTCAACAGGCTAAATGCTTAGATTTAAGTGACATTTCCTTGTTCACAAAAGTGATTTCTTACGTGATTCGTGTCACTGGGAAAAGTGACATAATTCTTGGGAGGGATGGGATCTTGTAGGTTAGGTTATATTAGTCTTGAGTTATCACATGAATCTTAACATTCTGTGTAAGTTCCTCATCTTTTTTTTATGTTTTCTTCATTTTCCACTGAAGATTTTGATGTATGTTTGGCAGCAGATTGAACTGTGACAGACAGTTTCCATCTCTAGCTTCTACCTTGCCCCTTTCTGGGAAACGTCTGCCCCTGCAATATGGACTGTGGGGCTTCTCCTAAATCCATGCAGTTAACAGCCAGGCTTTTTAAAGTAGATTTTAATCTGTTTTGATTCACAGCAACGTACTGCCCTGCAAAATGTGATGGTCAAGAGGTGACCCAAAAGCCACCCAGCCACTTCAGCTACCAGGGCAGCAGCTTTCAGTATGTGACAGAGTGGACAATGAGGGAGTAGAGATCACTTCAGCAGCATGATTTCAATCTGACAGTAAAGGTGTGGCAAGATCCTTAAAGCCTTCCAAGGAACAAAAGTTACAGGACAGCAAAATATTAATATACTTGTTCCCCCATAAAAGTAATGTTTCTTTCCTCCATGTACCTGCACAAGTTCTTGGTCTGATGACAAGGATGGTATTGAAAGCTTAAGCCATCTTCAGCTCATTCTTGAATTTTCCAATAACCTTCCAGTGTAAAATCCAAAGGAGGGATATCAGCATCGTCTGTCATATTTAGCTGCTGTGAAATTGTGTGACACTAAAGCACAGGAAGGAAAACAAAATCTTGAAAGCTGATAATCCCTGCACTTCTTTGGTTACAGAAAAGCCAGGTTAATCCCAAAATATTGCTGCTGTTTCTGGTGCTGACATACCATCTGCTCTTCTTCATGCTAGGCTTGACCGGGTATGAACTTTAAAGCCCTTCTTGTAGATGACACTTATTTGTCTCTTCAGACATTTTACCTTCATGTAAACATTCTTTACTTTCCTTTATAGAAACCCATTTGCTTTAATGATGTGGTAATTACGAGATAGCACCAGACACTAGGGGTTGGATTTTGAATCCTCTGTGGAAGGGTTTTGGTGGACCCTGATCCCTAATTGTCAGGTGCAGTAGTGTGCTCTCTTGCTGGTTTGGCAGTCCGTTTGCCTTTTTCCCAAGTGGTAGACAGGGCAAGCACTGCTTAACTTCAGCAGCTATGAATAGAAATGGGGAAAAAATTCTTGCTGCAAACTGGCTAAAACTCACTTAGAGAAGCCGACCCAAGAACTGATGGGTAAAACCCCAGCAGTGGGCTGTCTTTTAACAGAAAGCTGTATGAGGATAGTACAGTGCCATTTCAAACAAAAGCTAATATTAAGCCCAGCTAGACTTCATTTCTAGCAACCCTTTATTTCTGTAGAAGAACACATTTTGAATGCAGCTGCCTGACTAAACTGGAATGGAATAAAAAAAAATTCTTTTGGCTTAAAGGAAGTAAAAATTACTTTCTGAGATCAGCACTGCACCTTGCTTTAGAAAGTATCTTAGTTTTGAAATTCTTCTATAGCAATAAAACAATTTATTTAAACTCCTTCTAGCAACCCACAAACCAATTTTCCTTTCTCATTATAAGTGTTTATGACAAACACATCATCCAGGATTTTTCTGTGTACACAGACATGAATATAGCTTCCCTAAGTAATGGGATTGCCTGTTTTATACCAGATACACATTTAACACATACATTTGTAATGTAATTATTGATGCAATGGATTAAATATGGAAACTACTAAACCACAGAAGAAACTAATTTTCAGTCACTGATAGGCTAGAAGGATTCATGTGCACTAGCAGGAACCAGCACAACAAATAGAAAATATAAACTGCGACAGTATTTCTTGGTTTATCAACATTATGGGAATAAGACTGTATGCCAAAAATAGACCTGTTTTGAAGCTGTATTAAACCACAATGGTTTAAATAAACATACATACAAGTGTGTGCAGAAATTATGCCGAAGGACCATTTTAAGATTGCGGAATCACTTTACCAAAAAAGCAGGAAATGTCAGAATTAAAATGATTACCAGGAGATAAATGCCCCCTCCACTGTGTCTATGTATCATGGCGTACTTGTTAATGACACAGTTGCATATAGATTTTTTCCAAAGAATCATACCTCATTCATCATGCAGGATGGATGCTGCTCACTTAATCAGCAGTTATTCAGTCTCTTGTTTACTCCACATTACATAGATGAGAGGACCCAAGGCTTACTTGCTGCACAATATTCAAGCCCTTCTCTAAAGACAGAATTTTCAGTTGCCTCCTGGGCTTTTCTATTGAGCTCATCCCTGTGGTATCTGAGCACTTTGCAATGAATGCATTTATTTATACAAGACCCTTGTGAGAATAAGGGATATCATTAGTCCTATTTTACAGATTCACAGACAAAATTCTGGTTTTCCAATCTGAGGTACCTATGGCTAAATTTTTCCTGTGTGCTCAGCTTTATCTGTTCAAAACAGAGTTCAGGTCCTATTGAGCTCAGTTGCAGCTGGAATACTCAGCATTTCAGGAAATCAGGCTCCAGAGTATGAAGTCAGATACCTAGAATATAAAAAAAGCAGAATTACTTTCTGCTTAGGAGCTTTTTGCTGTTCCTGATTTCTTGCCTCATCTCTTCTTTCTCCATGACCCCTTCTCCCATTCCTGAGTGCTTCCCTGTCTCCTCTCAGGCCTGGGGAGGGGAACCAGGGTCAGGCACAGCCATGAGATGTTTGGGCAGTGCAAAAGGCAGAATTCAGAGGGTGGACAGCAGGAAGGGATTTGAAGGAGGGATTTAGAAACTCTGTTTGTGCAGGTGGGCATGGTGTTAGAAAAGCCAGTGCTCAGCTGGAGTTGATACTTGTGAGGGATATCAAGGAAAACAAGAGAAGCTTCTGTGCCACTTAGCACTGAAAGGATGAACAAGAAAAATGTGGACCTGTTGCTGAATGGGGCAGGTGATTCAGTGAAAGGAGATAGAGATCAGCCTGGATATAAGGAAAAATGTTTCCCAGTGAGAACACTCAGGCTGTGGAGCTGGTTGCTGAGAGGTTGAGCAGGCTCCATTCACCCTTGGAACTTTTGAAGGAGGTTAAATGGATAAAACCCTGATAAGCTTGATCTGACTTCTTGACTGACCCTGCTTTCAGGAGGGAAATTCCTAGGTCTCTTTCCCACAGAATTACCTTGTAGTTTCATCTCTACTCTGTTTTACATGTATGTTTTTCCCAAACAACAACTCATCTAAGATTTTGCTGTGGTCATTTTTACATTTGAACTACACTTAGTCCTGGGCTGGCTTATGTGCAGCAGGGTGGGCATCTGATATTTGGCATTTACTTAAATTTTCCATGTACATATGAACTGAGAGATTCCCTTCTTCTCTTCCAATGGGCTACAATGAGGTGAAATTTAGGAATTTATTTGTGGGAAGAGGAAAAATGACATTCCTGACAGGAGGACCACAGTTTCTTTAAAATATGAGGATGTGGGTACTTTTCAAAGTGAGGCTGGGAGAAGGTCCCAAAAAAACGAAAGGGGAAAAAAAAAATTGTGTTTCCCCCCTAACTTCAGATTAAGAGTAATCATATTTACCTTAAATAAAGAAACCACTAACCACCACTGCCAAAAGGAACAGTTCCACTAAATAGTTGTGGTCTCACAAAGCTGTAAGCAATCCAGGTACTGCCTGGTGTGGACAAGAGTCTTAAAATGCATCATGATCTCCAAATCACCCAGGACAAGGGGTTTTGTAGAAATGTTTCTGCACTACTTTTCCTTGATAAAGATATAGCAAGTAGGAAACACACTGCCAGAAAAGAATGACAAATCTAAACTGGCCTCAGCTGTGGTTCTCTTGGGTGCACAGCCTGAAGCATCTCCTTGTTCTCACAGAAAAATTTCTGCATATTCTCTTTTTGAGTGCAATACTGTGGATCAAATAAAAATAAGAAAAGTCCTCAAGGACTTTTCCATATATAAATGGATTTTGGAAATTTCAAAGAGCAGTGCCAATAAAGATGTAATTTAAAGGTTTGAAAATAGAAAACATTGCATATGTGTGAAGTTGTACCCTATCAACTTGTTTATTTTCTTTCAACTGATAGAACAGTTTTAAGCTGCATGAGAGCAGAGGACATATTTTTTCTGAATGAGTGCAATTTACTTCAGTTATGTATACATAAACATATACACATACACACACACAAACACACATGAAGAAGCAGTAACACTAAACTAAGAGAAGTCACGTTTACCTGAGGAACACATACGTGCACACAGATTTCAACCATTAACTAAGTCAGTTTTAAAACCTTGAAGGTTTCGCACCCTTCACTAGATGCAGTGATATAAATATTCTTTCCTCAGCTGCATGCTTATTGAAGATCATGTTGAAATTCTTATTAGGCAATTACCTCTCTTCCAGAGTGGAGGTCTTTGCAGAACCAGTCCTGGAAAGCTGAAATCCTGCTGAAGTGTCAAGAACCTGTACAACCTCTCTACATCCCTCTTCTAACATTAACATTTTTTAATATGAGCAGTCAGGGGACAATGCTCTTGAAGCACACATACAGATTGTTGGGATCTATATGGGGCTGCTAAACCTCACCTGCTCTGCAAACAACCAAAGCATTTAAGTTGTGGGCAATATAAGCTTCACCAACAGCCTCAGGTTTTAACATTTTCACCTCTGGTCACCATGAGCAGTGTTGGTGTCCTTTCTAGCCCCACGCTGCCCACAGGAAATAAGCTGGGAGATCGCTTTATCCCTGCTCAGACGGGTTCACAAATTCATGCTGAGCCATGCCTTGCAACACGACTGAAGTTCAGCCAGGAGATGAATGAATGCCTAGATGTCACAGCAGGCTTAATCCCTGTAACTTTAATTTCCTTTACCTCTATGGACTTGCAAAAGGAGGATGTAACTTTTTAACTTTTTATTTAAGGGAATGAATCCTGTGGCTGTAGGGGATGGCCTTCATTGAAGTAACTTTCTATTTACTATCGAAAAAAGGAAGCTTTAGGTTTATTGGAATCATTCAGTGAAAAAGCATAGAAAAAACAGGTCAACCTCCTATCTCTCATTTCCTCTGCTTCTTTTCTACCCCTTCATATATTTTGAAGGGGACTTTTTGACATCTGCTCTTCAATTTGGGGCTGTTCTCGGCACTAATTTTTAGTTTCACTGGGAGCATCTGAACTCTTGAATAGCATTCCTCTTATCTTCACCACACCAAGCAGTTACTGCTACAAAAGGGGTGAGAGATAGAGAGAGGCACCTGATACTTCCCAGCTGAGGCAACTGCTGCTACTAACCAGCTTTTTTGTAGTGAACACTGAGTCATGCTTTAGGGTCGAAACAAGGTTTATTTATCTGAGTTAGAAGAAATAAATAAAAATTGAGAACAAACAGACAGTAGTCATTGACAGTCAGTTGGTACCTAGTGAATTATATTTTTGAGTTAGCAGAGATTCATGTGTTTACTGAGTAACTTTTTTCCTAAGTGTGGTTGCTCCTGGAGACATCTGTGATGATACTAATTCTGTGATTATAGACCCCTCTAACTCTTAAGCCTCTTTGCTTCCTGCTTGACAATTTTGCATCTTTAGAGAGGTCCAAGAAAAAAATCTTGTTTTATAACAAGAAGGAAGCATCATGTGAATCGTGAGAGTCTCACTGACATGTGGCTTCTTAAAACTGTGGCTTCATAGCCAGTTTATGTTTCTGAGCTGGACACACTTATACTTTGTCAGACTTTGCTAGTGACTATGGACATTTTTGGGGATTTTTGGTTGCTAAAGTGCAACAAGATGAAAGCATTTAATGAATAATTATGTGTTACAATATTGCTTGCTGTTTGTTACTCCACTTGGCCCGAGGCTCTTAAACCAGGGACCGGTCTGGTGTGGGATATTGTTGTGAAGATGAAGGTGCTGCAAAGTTGTCTGTCTCTGTGCTCCCACAGAGCTGATGTTGGGGAAGAGAAAGGAAAATGCCCAGGTTAGGAAGATGCTGTTTCTTTAAATGGGGGGTAGAAAGCTGAGGAAAGGTTTTTAGGTGGAGGCTGTGCAGTGAAGGGAAGAAAGATTCACAGTAGTTTTCTGTGGTAACCTTGTTCTTCTTTTTTAATAAACTACTTTGTTCAGTTCAGAAGAAAAGATGAATACGAAGGGGTAGGATGGAAGTATAGAAAGCAGTGAATGCTAGAGAAAAGGTAAATCAGTTATGCCTACTTACTGTAGTACAAACATACAAGATAATAGGATATTGGAAATGTGTCTGTCAAAGCAAAGAAGACAGGGAGAAAGGCCAAATACAAGTGAGAGTTACCTATTTTCTGAGCTCAATATCCATAACAGGCATTCATGAACAAGCCTAGACTGTTATTTTTAAGGTCTACAATACAGTTATTGCACTTCACGTTGCTGCCAGGGCAGAGGTGACTGGGATTTGTAAAGGGACAAAAATGCACCAACTCAAGGTGACAACTCAATTGTCTAGATCAATTCAAAGTCCATATGTGCTACAAAGGCAAAGAGGATTTGAGTGACATGTTTGTAACCTGATAATCCAAGGCCCTGCCACCAGGTCTTGCAATACAGGGAGGCCCCTGGGCCTTTTTTTTGTGAGAAGTGTGTGCTTCAAGGGTGGCTTCTGTGGAAGCTGGAAACCACCCTGTGCAGTCAGCAATCCCACAGGTCCCCATGAAAGGCTGTTCTTGCACAGAGGAGAAAAAGGTCCTAATGAAGCAATAGGGAGGGAAGAAAACTTACTTGGACTTGGGCTCTATCTCCATGCTGCCTCACACATCAATGCAGCTTTTCTGGGATGCATTCTGCAGCTTCCACAAAGTCCTTGTCCAGTTTGGCAAGAGCAGCTGACAAAGTGCAGAGGGCTGCTGGGGAGTTACTGCTTCTACAGACCCTTGATCTGAAGGGAAGTGAGTGAGATGCTGCCCAGAGGGCCTAAAAAGGACTAGAAGTTTATAGAGATGACATTTCACGTTATGGGAAGCAAAAGGAAGGACATGATGTAATCACTTCTGGATATTATCTTAAAGGCTCCTGTACTCCAACGGAGTGTAGAAAAACATAATAGGGTTAGAAGTGCAGTAGTGGCATTTAAAGAATATCATCGCTGAATCAGGCTGGGGAACAGACCAGCACAGGCACTGAAAACCTTGATATGAGCTTTAGGATGTTCTTGAAATGGACACTCAGAGAGAAGGAAGAGCTCAGAAATTATGCTACTTGGGAGCTTTCATTGGAATAAATTACAATCAGGAACATAAGCTTTCATAAAACAAGCTCTTTTTGGTTCAAACCCCTTCTGCCACTTGTGAATCATCAGAGGGCAGTAGAATTACTTTGGTGCAAAGTTATTTACTCCCAGACTTCTGGTAAGCTGTAGTGAATTATAGTTACTGAAGCAGCTTTTATCTAAGGTTCCTGCAACTGAGCAATTAACTTTCTGGCTTTTACACTAAAGCAATTCATGTAAACAGATTGTGGTTATGAAGCAAAACATTTAGCAAGTCATAAATTGTGAATCAGTTGTTGATTTGTTCTTTTTTTGTTTCTTTTATTTTCTGAAAAAGACATAAATTTTCTGTCTGTAGTGGGGTGTTTTTGTTTTTCTTCTTATGTATTGAAATGTGCATATCTTTGGGGTATAGAAGAATCTCCAGAAAGAGTCTCAAACCCTGGTATTTACCATGTGGTGTGAGAGGATTCTTCTAAGGAACAGGCATTTGGGGAATTGTTACAAACAAGATTCCATTGGTTATGATGGAATATAAATTTATAAGCAGGAAAAGATTACCTTGCATTACCACAAATAAGAAAAAGTGGTTGTGCAGTTAATGTGAGGTAGGTCAGGCTATATAAGTTATTCTCCTTCCTTATCCTTCCTACTTCAGTGAGTAGCCAAGCCTACAGGATAAGTAATGTATCTCCTTTGCATGATGATACTTCCAATCCTTTGTCCTTGCTTTGCAGAGCTCAACAGTATTGCCATATAAAGTATCATCAATATCAGGAGCTTGCCCCTTTGGAATAGATGGGACACCTTCAGGGTCTCTGCAGATAGAGGTCTTGTTTAATTTAGACTTTGGCTCACAGCTGCAAGAGCTATCTTGATGGTAACTTCTAGAGAATAGTAATGTGCGTACAGATTTCTTCTAAGACTAGTCCTTGCACCTTCCCCAGAAGATATTGCACTATGAAGATTATGGAGCAGAACATGATAAAAAGAACTTCTCTGACTCCTTTGACTGCTTAATAATTAACTATATGACCTCTGTTTAGAAGAAAAGCCAAGCTAATTAATGCATATTTCAATAGATTATATTGCCTATAATATGACTATGATGTATAATGTAAGCCCAGGAAATATGAAGATTGAGTGTGGATAAAATGTTCCACTGTACACCATCACAAGGATTCTAAGAGCACTTCTTTGCAAATGTCTTCACTCATTCATTTTATGGCACTTTCCATCACTATGTAATCATGTATAATTGCTTGAAAAAACACTTAGACTTCTGGACGCTTGGGGTGCAACTAAGCCAGAGAGAGGCAAAAAAAGGTCAGTGTTTGAGTAAGGAGTGACATTTTCTGCATTAGTAGAGCATGTTCCCTGGAAGTGGAAATGTTTCTGCAACACCTCCCACAGGAGGGCTCATCCCAGTGGTCTACATCCTATGTACTTTTAACCCAAACTATGTACTTTTAGTCCAAACTTGGAACATTTTCTGCCACCTATTGCTTTTGCATCATTGTTGCCCTGTTATCTGAAAAAAAGTGCTTCTGATCAATTGAAACTCAGAAATGTCTTCTATCAAATTTCTGAAAGTGATTTTTAGAAAATCTTCACAATGTCGAAGGGAGTAAAACAAGTGCTGTTATCTCCATTTTCAAGGTAGAGACATGGAGGAAAGAGTGGAATTAGGCTACTCTGGGTGCAGGGTTGTTACAGTACTGAGGAGGGTCTGGTGTTGAATCTTGCTTTGCTTTTAAACTGACAGCCATGATCTTAACCTCTCTTGTGAGCTTATATGTTGTCTTAATGGCAGGTTGGGCTTTTTTTTTGCTTTAGGTACTCTTACATGAATGAAATTGATTTCTGTGATGGTCAGCTGCAGCCTTTCAGCAATTAACTGAAAGGTTAGTGTAGGAAGAGAAGATAGAGTCCTTTTTCTTTATGAATCTTTTTACAGGTGTGGACTATCTCATTAGTTAACTGTGTTATTTGTCAGTTGTGAAAAGTGTCATGAGGTCTGAATGACTGCAATTACTGCTCACCTTGTTCTCTGTGCCTTGAGCCAAATGCCTTTAGGTAATTTGCAAAATCCTAAGATAAAGGCTGATATGCAAACACCATCCCTGAGATAAATGGCAACAAAAGTTCTGTATGACATGCTGCATTTGTGGGGCACTCAGATAACACAATGATTGGTGTCTGGTTAGACAGATGAGGTTTTATTATTTTTCTCTGATCCTTATAAGTTGGCTATTATATTTTGAAATCAGATTTGACAGCCAGTCAGACTGCTTGAACCATAGGCTTGAGAGTGTTACAAAGGCAGGCAAAATGCAGAAGGGTGGTGAGGCCTAAACTGCATTTGCCTCGAGGAGTGAGAAATGGCAGACAAAGTCTAGACCAGATGTGGGCTCAATATGTCCTGTGTAAGTAGTTAGAGGTGTCTGTCTCTTGGCTGCAGATCCCACCAGCCAGTGGTGATCAGGGCTCTGTGTCAGCTGTTGGCTTTTGCCTTCCTCAGGACCCTCTGTTTCTGCAGCCCTGCAATATTACAGTGCTGACCACGACCCTGAGACTGAACAGAAACCATCCTGGTGACTGGAGAGAAGGGAAAGGGCAAATCAACACTCATATCGTCAAGCCTGACATCTGGCCAGTTGTGTATCTGCAGTCCCAAATCAGAGTACCTCGTGCAAATATGAAAATCGCTTCAAGGTTAAATCCTAGTTGCTCACCATCATACCATTCAAGTCAGCGAAGTGGTGAGAGTTATCTGAATCTCAGATCTAACTTTGCCTTTCTTCTTCATCCGGTTTTGGAAGACAACCCTCAAGTGGTGTTTCTGTTGTGAATTTGTATTTGTCTTTGGAGCGACATACCTAAATGAGGAAACCACCTCTTAAGTTATTCCTGGTTAATGCTTGGTTTTCTCTCTAGATTAACAATAACCCCATATCTATCCCACTTTTTCCTTTCCCTGTTCCCAAAGAGGAGTAGTCTCTAACTTTGTAGTTGCAAATCCAAATCTGAAATCTATGACAAGATCCCTTCCCTACCAGGCAGCAGTTGGCCCTGTAGTGAAGTTCCATATTGCATGATTTGAAGCAGAAAATATTCTTCCATCCACAAGGTTTAATGGCCTGAAGATATCCATGGTAGGCCAACAGTAATCAAAATGTTGGAGCCATCATCTGTTTTGGTTGTGGTAAAATATTCAGTGATGTCAGTCTAGATGTGGAAGGGATAAAAACTATGTCTTGAGTGCTAAAATTACAACAAGATGTAAGGGCTATGTTGTAAGTGCCTTTTTTCCTTCTTTTTTTTAATTTGGTGTAAAAAAAAAAAGAGAGTTGAGCACAGATACTTTTAAAATTTCAGTGAGACACCCCCTTCCTGTTTTTTTCTATTAGCCTACAATAATTAATTTAAGCAGAGAGACATGGTTTTGGAGGTCACACCACTGAATTTCAGACAGCTGAGACATGTCTAATTTAGCTGGCCTGTCTACGTAGGCCTGCTGAACAATCAGTGGAAGCAGAGAGGCTTTTGCAGGGGCACCTGAAATTTGAGTCACCTCCTGCAGGAGTTGTCTTTCTGGGTTAGTTATGGTCAGGCTTAAGAACACTCAGTGCTCTTGATCACCCCAATTTCACCTGAACATGAACATGCTTCTATATCTTTCATGCCAGTTATTTGTCCTTTTTTCATCCTTTTCTATCATTTTGATCAAAAGAAAAAGCAAACTGTGACAGTTTAGAAATACTGATATACAATACATCCATTTCGTTCCATTTTCTTCTATTTTTCTGGCTAAAATTATTTACTGTATTTGATAAAATTTGTGAAGGGCTCTTTGTTGCCTTGGAACACTGTTTTCTAGCAAAGTTACCAGTGTACTGTCAAAATATTCAAGGTGAAAACCAGCTATAGAATAAAGCAGATAGCTTCTGTTTTCCCCATAGTCTTTGGATAAGCACAAATTCCAGTTTCTCAGGCCGTTAACTTGGCATCTATTACCAGTGGGGAATTCAGAGACCACAGGAATAACATGTCAAATAAACAGAGGAGTATCTTCTGCCTTTTAGGGTGCTGACCACCCCTTCTTCAATCTTGTGTGAGGGAAGAGAGTTGAGTATACTAATGACAAAATGGCAAATGTGCAAATTCCCTCAAGGAGCACTTAAAAAGCTGCTTCATCACAGCAGTGTGGCACAGACGTGAAGAGAGGATTGTTCTCTTACTTCACATTCGAAGCAGCCATCAACTTTACTGCATATTTTCACCTATGTGAATTATAAATCAGTGACAAATACGTTTGAAAGCTAGTCATTACCTCAATCAGTCAATTATTCAAAAGATGTATCAGTGTGATTAGTTGCTCTCAGTTAATTATAGGAACAATAATTAGCTAATAAGGGAGTACCATCATTCATACAATACTGATTTTCGTTGTTTAAGTGATACTAATTTTAAAAGTCCCTTGAATCTATATATTGAGGAAACACCCAAAATGACTTTTGAAACAACTTTTTTTGAAGTTGTAGGCAGAGTTTTACTCTCTTCTAGCTATTTCAGAGAAACGTCTGCTCCTGTCATCTTCTCAGCCCTGGATTCTGTTGAAAAATAATGAAATAACCTTCAAATGTAGCCTTAGTAGTGAATTGCCTTAAGAAGGTTAAGTGTCACACAGATGATCAGACCACTTGCTCCTTTTAATCACTTTACTCCTGGACAAATCTAAATTAATGCCAAAAAATGGCAAAGAAAGACGGGTATGTCAAAGACATTGTATCTCATTCCTATAAAAACACAGTCTGCTCTGAAATTGCAAATGCAAGACTATAGGACGTCATAGTTCTCCTCCCTAAAATTAGCACCTGAGGGAGAATGCAGGGTGAAGGCATTTTTTTTAAACTAGATTCTGCCAGTTGGTTCCTTATATTTGTACTTCCTTCTCAGGACCTTCAGCCCCAACTTGTTAGACCTTTAGCTCAGACACATTCCCAGGTTTGAAAAACTATGAGGAAAGACCCAGATCCTCATGGGTAAACAGGGACCAAAGCCATTGTGACACCCCAAGATGCATCTGCAAGTCCAGCGCAGTGCATCTGGCTTACCCTCAGAGGGTCAAGCCAAGGACAGTAATCCAGCATGTGGTGCTGGAGCCACTAGATATGCTTTGTATGACCAGGGTGGATACAACTAGTCTGGAAGAAGCTAAGAGTTTCCCAAAAGCTAAGAGGGTGGCTGAAATGCTAAGGGTAGAGTAACCCTGCTTGTGGTTAAAAAGAACAGTTCCACGGTTTCCCATCTTCACAGGCTGTAATTGCCTGTCTGTGGCTAGCTGGCACAGGCAGGTAAACCACCAAAGGCCTCATCTCACAAAACCAAGCAGGGTGAGGGAGTATGGATCTCCAAGGACATGGGGAATGGGGCAATGGGATCATTGCTTTCATCTGCTGTCATCTGCTACTTCTGCTTGACTGCATTGTCCATCTGAGCCATAAGCATGGGCTCTTTGCCCTGCTAAGAGTGGCTGAAACTTCTTCAGCCACTCCGAGTGAGATACTAATCTCAGTGTAATACACTCCTCCTACTCTTTACCTCTAGATTGCCATCAAAAGGGACCTTGGGAGATCATCTTTTCAGCCATACAGATTTTTCCCAATTTCCTTACCTGGTGAATGCCCTAAATATTTTTATGACACGCTAGAGGTGATCTTTTAGAAGACCTTCCCATTCTCCCCAGCTCTCCTGACAGTTTAAAAACGATATGATTATCTAAGGTTTTTGGTTTTAATATTTTTCATTTTCATTTCACCTCTATCTTTACTCTGAAAGTCTCTCTTGATTCCTGCCCCAGTTCTAGCTGCCCTGGGCAACAATTGCATTAAATATCACTAATACCCTCCACTTATTTATTTAAAATTAAAAAAAGAAATTGAATTGACAAAGCCCAGATAAATCTCAGCAGACTATGATAATCTTTAATTTAGCATAGTCTAGTGGTTAAAGCAATGTAGTAGAAGCCAGGAAAATCTACATCTGATGAAAATTGTCTCAGAAAATCATGTAAACTCTTTATCACACCTCCTTTATGTGTGATGTAGGATTTATACCTGACAAGGTATTGTGACACACCTCTATAAGGTATGCATTATTTTGCCCCTCTTTATTAGGGCTTTTAAGTGCTGGTTACTTTACTTGAACTCATAGTTTTGGTGAGTTCCCTTGCATGATTTCCAAACAAAATCACCCTTCATTATCTATTTTTCTTTCTTTGTTGTACTGGATAAGTAAAAAATGTTAGAGGAACACAGAAATCCTGTTGTATTGAACTTATGGTACCTAGTTCCATTAAAGCTTTAAGCATCAAACCATAGTGGATGTATAGTTTTCAGACCGATTTTAAAGAGCTCTTCTCCAAATAATGAGAAGAGTAAGAGCCCTTGAACATTCAAACCAATGTTCTTCAATGCATAGATCAAACCACAGCATTGAACTGGATTCTTTGCAAAAATGTGTCAAGGTCTTCAAGTTTCATCTGCATAAAACACTGCTGAAATGTGAAGATTGTAAGACTGATTTGAACTTTTCTGATCATTTTGTCTGGACATATGTGACGCTAGCAAAATCGCACAACCTTTTATTTCACATTACTGCTGTTGTATCTTTTTACTTTCTCTTTTTTAAAATTTCATGAGGCAGGCATGGAAAGAGGCTGATGGGAGGTATTAGCCAAGGGAGGTATTACTGCTGCTGAAAAGGTGAATACATGTCACTGCTGAAGAGAGGGACTGATGTGAGCGGATGCATCATCATCTGTGATGCTTCGTAGATGGGGGGTTGAATGAGATGATAAACTTGTAGAAACAACAACTACATCATTTCCCTCATACATCAATACAAAGGAAAAAGACTAAATTAATTCTTCTGGAAGCTGATGTACTAGGGATATGGACAAATTGGGGTAGACACAACCAAATTACACCCCTATTGCCATTCTCTTTTTACATCACTTCAGGAATCCCCACACTAATGAGACTCAACAGCTTCTTTGTGGCTTCACAAAAGTCCCTTTTCAGGACAAATTTACTATCTCCTCACACTTCTTCCTGTTGGCAAACTTTTGAGGCAGAAGTAGATCATCTTTGAGTAAACAGTAAGCCCATTCAGTGCCCTTGCTGCAAATGCTCATATTTGTTTTGACAGCGATTCAGTGGGATTTGAAATGATGGCGTATTCTGAGCTCCCTGAGCATTTCTCTTGCATAGGCCCTGTGACATGACAGAGACCAGTCTTACTCACTAATCTTACTGCTCTTTGCCCAGAAAGCTTTGCACCTGTATGACTGAATGAAATATTAATTTCATTCTCTGGACAGGCATATATTCTTACGCTGAAAAACAGAAGCAATGCAAAAGTTATTGGATAATTTTGTTTCAATTACTCTGTGTAATCTTGGATTTAATGTCATTGACAGAAACTTAAAAGAAATTCTGAATTATTTTTCCTTTTTCTTTTTTTATATGCTCAGTTTTGTCACCAGAAAGCACTAATTTTGTCCCTTTCTCCAAACAGCCTTAGCAAAAATACTTAACCTATTTTAAATGCACTCTTGAATTTTATCAGAAGTTCCTCTTCCCCTCTCCAGATGCATATACAATTACATACAAAACTCCATGCATTTAGTATGGACTAGACAAATACTCAAAACATAATATTCATGTGTATGAAATCCTTCCTGGATATTAGAACAGACACTCTAATGAAGAGAAAAGAAAATAAAGAAAGTGTGTGACATAAGAACCTGAATGAACGAAAACTCTGACATGCTAAAAGATGGAAGAGTGAGAAAAAAGCAAGTCAGAAACCCCTCTCTTGAAGTCTCCCCTGATTGGCAAACCTCCTCTATATCACTATGGTACTGCAGCACTGCGAGGTGACAGATGCTACCTAAAGCAGTCAGCATCCAACCAATTCAGTAAATTTCAGGCCAAAGCAAAGAACTTGACTCCTGCTAGAAAACTACCCAAACCTCAGGACATTTAACAGTAAGCATGTCATCTACTTCCTCTTCGAAGCACTAGGAAACAGGGAGGTAAAAGACGGAATTTTTACTCATTTTTCAGGGAATAACTGTATAAAATGCATAAGATAATCACAGAATCTTTTAGATTAAAAAAGACCTTTAAGATCATCAAGTGCAACACTTAAGCCAACACTGCCAAGTCCACCACTAAACCATGTCACTTAGCACCCTTCTGCATATCTTTTAAATATCTCCAGGGATGGTGACTCCATGACATCCCAGGGCAACCTATTCTAGTACTTGAAAACCCCTTCTGTGAAGGAAATTTTCCTAATGTCCAATCTAACCCTCCCCTGGTGCAACTTGAGGGTGTTTCCTCTCATGCTGTCTCTTGTCACCTGGGAGAAGATACCAACCCCCACCTGGCTACACCCTCCTTTAAGGTAGTTGTAGACAATAACAAGGTCTCCCCTGAGTTTCCTTTTCTCCAGGGTAAACACCCCCATCTCCTTCAGCCACTCCTCACCAGATTTGTACTACAGGCCCTTCACCAGCTCCACTGCCCTGATCCTGCTGTCCACAGTATTCCTGATACAGGACAGGATGCCACTGGCCTTCTTGGCCACCTGGGCACACACACTGGCTCGTGTTCACTTGGCTGTTGATCAGCACTCCCACGTTCTGTTCCTGTGGTGCTGCCTGGGGTTGTTGTGACCCAAGGGTAGGACCTGGCACTTGGCCTTGTTGCACCTCTTACCACTGGCCTTGGCCCATCGATCCAGCCTGTCCAGTTGCCTCTGCAGAGCCTTTCTACTCTCCAGCAGATCAACACTCCCACCCAGCTTAGCATCATCTGCAAACTGACTCATCCAGATCACTGATAAAGGTGTTGAAACAAGACTGGCCCCAACACCGATCCCTGGGGGACACCACTTTGACAGTGTGCCAGCTGAATTCAGCACCATTCACCCTCCCTCTCTGGGCCCAGCCAGCCAGTTCTTTACTCAGAGTAGAGCACGGCCACCCAAGCCCTGAGCCGCAGCTTCTCCAGGAGAATGCTGTGTGACATGGTTTCAAAGGCTTTGCTGAAGTCCAGGTAGGCAACATCCACAGCCTTTCCTTTATCCACTAGGTGGGTCTCCCTGTCATAGAAGGAGATACGGTCAGTCAAGCAGGACCTGCTTTGCATAAGCCCATGCTGGGGGCCTGATCCCCCCTGTTGTCCTGTACGCATACATGATACAAATGATCTTCTCCATGATCTTTCCCAGCACCAAGGTCAGATGGACCTGTAGTTCCCCAGATCCTCATTCATCCTTTCTTGTAAATGGTCACCACATTTGCTAACTTCTGGTGAACTGGGTCCTCCCCAGTTAGCCAGGACTGCTGGTAAATGATAGAAAGTGGCTCAGTGAGGGAGACTCCACAACCTCTCTGGGCAACCTGTTCCAGTGCACAGCCACCTGCACAGTAAGGAAGTTCTTCCTCATGTTCAGGTGGAACTTCCTGTGCATCAGTTTCTGCAATTGCCTCTTGTCCCATTGCTTGGCAGCACTGAGAAGAGCCTGGACCCATCCTCTTGACACCCTCCCTGCAAATACTGATAGACATTGATACAACTTCTCCTCCTGAAGAGTTTATAGCCATCCATTGCAGCACTCCAGGCTTGGCCTCAAAGAAAATTCTCGTTTGACAGAGAGAACATGCTGTAAGTGCTCTTAATCCCTGCTGACTGTGACATACCAAATGGCAAAGAAGGAGCTCTCCTCTATATCATCGTGGTGTGCACTGGCACAGCAAAGGACAGGCTGGGTCCCTCACTTAGGGGACTGGGATAACTCTCAGTTTGGTAAAGCAAATGTGTATTTTTCAAACAGGACATTTCCTATGTTGAAGCTGGTCTAGAAGAATTTCAGCAAGCTCTGTGAGTGCAAGACACATTTGGAAGCCATTTAGTAGCATTCTTGTGTCTCTTCAAGCTATTTAATTTACTGTTGTTATCTAAATGTTTTACCAGTCCTGCAGATATTCCTGTATGTTGACACATTTTGGCAGTTGTAATAATTAATGCCTGCTGAATAAAAGGTGAGTCTATAAAGTGCTATATGTTTTTTATGTGGTAGCTACACATAAATGTAACCACAGGCATTCGATAATCATAAAAAGGTATTAATCTCAAGTTAAGATCCAATGTGCTTATTGATTGAAATGCCAATAATAGCAGTGTATTGTAAAAATCAGGGACAGATTGCAAGATTACGCACGGACCACACAAGGAAATTATTTGTTTAGATTATGTTATTATCCCTAGTGAAAGTAGTTCACATAATTGTTCTGTCAAGTAAGATTTTTACACTGCAACTTAGAAAAATGTGGGGAAACCTGTTAACCCCACTTGTCTGACCTGTTCCTGTCAGAACTATCTTTAGTTGGAGCTTCCGAATCAACAAACCACATAGAGTCTACACCCCCTTTCTAACATTATTATCCCCCCCGCTGGTTTAATTTATGTGTTTAATTTTGGTTTGCTGGGTGCAATATGGCTAATTGCTTGAGAACTGTGCAACCTTACAAGTGAAATTTTGCTTTTATAATTTGTAGCACATCAAGTGTAATAATGTACATTTAATTTCTGAAAAAGATAATTATGCTAATAGAATTATTTGAATAAAAATTCACACTCTATGCAGGATAATGTCCTCTACCTCTTAATTTATACTAATGTAGGTCTGTAAGGAATTTTTAATAATGCATTTCAACCCTGGGCCAGGAAGGGCTAGACAGAAGCAAAGGACTGACAGGTCTTAAATGGGACAAAAGGGCTTCAGAGCTTTTTGTACCAAAAGCTGCCAGAAGTGATGCAGGGATTGAATTTGGATAGATGCTACAAGATGCAGCAAGCAGCCCTAGTCATGTGGGAGGATGTGGTCTTGCTATGTTTAGCTAATAAAGGAAAAATAAGGAAGGAAAAAAAGGCACTGCAGGTCAGCAATTGCATTACATGCAAGCAGGGCTTGCAAGGTGTAAACCTTCCTGCAGATAACCCATTTCCTCCCCAAAATGCGTGGCACCTAAGAAGGGCTGACACTGAGTGAGACTGACTGATGTTCAAGCTGGTACCCAAAAGAACGTGACACCCTGGTTCTTCCATCACCCTGAACAGGCAGAGGGAGGAAAAGTATGGTGGCAGGAGAGGAACAGCACCTCCCTTACTCCCAGGGAAAGGCAATCTTTAGAGTCATCCATTTTTTAGAGTCATCCATTAGGCACCAGTTAGGCGTGATGGCTTGGAATTGGCTCATAAGGCACCCCGCGTACTGCTCTCTGATGCCCAGACACCCTCCATGCTGGACAAACTCTGTTTCTGCATTTCAACAGTGTCCCTAGGAGCGCTGTTGACTAATAATGAAGCTTTTAGGACTGAGAAGGGTTGTACTGAAGCTGTGTTACCCAGAGGGTCTGCTAAGCTGTAGCCCAGCACAGGCCAGCATTTCATCTCACCATCACCAGCCCAGGAGATGCACCTTCAGGCCATTCCCTGCCCCCACGTCACAGCTGAAGCATCCTGAGACATGCCTCAGGGCCTTTGCTTTTCAAGGATGGACATCAATTTAATTTTCCTGGAGACATTAGGATTATTGCTGCATTGAGCAGCTCTGCTTGCAGTGGGAAAGTCATGCCTTCTGCTAATTCTCTTTGCATTCAATCTTTAGGATCACTATGCAGATGAGGCATTAATACAGCATAACACTGTTTTCTGTATTTTATTTCGAACAAGATTAATTATCAGTGAGGCCAGATTTAAAAATATGTGATCCCATCTCTTCCTAGAGTGAACTTCCTTCCCCTGGCTCTTGCACATGTTGCTCGGTGAGGGGCTGACCACTGGTCTTTGCCAACATTAAACCACACTAAAATCTCATGCAGGAGTATGCAGTTCTGGCTTTTTAAATTATGTTGTTGGAGGTTTCCAGTGTTGATTATTGCATTTGTAGCAATTTTCTAGGTTTGGAATAAGGAAACTGTTGCAAATCCTCTGCAAACTGCTTAAACAGGGAAGCATGATAAATGAAAGTTTCTAAAGGTGGTGACTTTCATACTAGAGTAATATAAAATACTGCGATTAATGCCCAGACTGTCAGTTCATGTTTTCTCCCCTAATTATTTCAGGACTTCTTTTTTTTATATGCCATTATTATACTTATAGGTGATAAAAGAGCAGGATTGGCAGCCTAAGAGCTTGAAAAACTATTTATTCATGGAAAGGGTGTTATGAGCAGCAGGTTTTGCACAACTCCTCTGTGTTTCTTCCCTTTACCAATGTACTTGTCTTTCTTCTCCTTTTGCACTAAGTTAACCATTCACAGAACTGGTGATTTCAAGGTCACAAATAAGGAGACAATTTTTGCAGCTTCTCCTTTTTGCTGGAAAAGAGGAGGGACTGAGGTCAAGCCTATTCATTTCACAAATGCTGGGTAATATTAATATCTGAATGCTTTCTTGATTTCCTCTTTAGGGTACGGGAAATAGCTTTAATATCTTGTATACCACAATGTGGTAGCTATTGCCTTTTAATGTTGATCCCTATAGGCCATCAATCCCTAACTACTATGGCTACTTACTGAAACAGAGATGGTTTCACACTGATTTATAGGTAAACGGTTCCTTGTCTCATGACTAATTCCTCAAATTGTATGGTTCCACTTAATTTTTTAAATTCCTTTGGCCATTGACCACTACTGATTTTTAGGTGAAACTCTTCACTGATTTGATTGTGGAGCACTTAAAAACATTATTGGATTATATAGCCTCATGCTTTTATGAAGCTGAGTTACTTAATGATGTCAGAACTTTTTTTTTTTTTGAGATTTTCTCTTTTTTTAGTTTTGTTTTCCTTTGATAGCTTTAAATACAAAGTGCCTTGTAACTGGGGAAGAAAGAACAAGTGTGTATGAAATAAAAATGGCTATGGATCTTCACTGAAAACACATAGTGAGGCTATTTTTACTTTCATTGCTGAGTTTTGCAGAATAAACAGATTACAATAAACAGAATACAGAGAGATGATAGCATTATTATTATTATTTATACAGCACCATAAATGTGCATTCTGCTTAACATACAAATAAAAGACATCTCAGGAGATCACTTCAAGTTCAACTCCAGCATAAAGTACAACTTTCTCCTGAACATTTCCTTTTTTTCAGAGTTGCAAAGAACAAATGTTTCAGACTGGAGTGCATTAAACTGAGGAACCGAAATCCTTATTCAGGCTCAAAAAGAAAGTGATTTGATTGTGGTGCTTAAATGTATAGGCCAAAACTCACTCTGTGATAAAAATCCTCTTGACTGCAACGAAGGCCAGAGCTGACCCTACCTTCCCACCAAAGCCGCTGGAGTCCAGAAGTGTTCTGAACTTCTGAAAATGAAGAAGATTTTTTATGTTTTTAAGGGTGATGCCTCACTGTAGGTTGTGTGTATGTCACAAAAATTGTTGCAACATATCAAACTCTGTATTAAGCACAGTGTTCACTTTCAACCAAAACCTTAATCCTAACAATTTTATTCTCTTATTTTTTAAAGAGAATAAACACTGAAGTGATTCTGGCCTAGAGAAACTCTATGAGGAAGGAAAATCTTGGAGACTGAATTGGTTTAGAAACCCAGTTGGAGCACTGATCCAAGTGATGAAAGGCAGTTGTGTAAGCTCACCTCCCAAGGTGGTGAGAACATGTACATGCACTGCCCTTGCACACAGGCACGAACTGGGAGCCACAGATGAGTAGTGAAAACCCACTCTAGAGGAACAAAATATTCCAAATCAACAGTTTCAAAGGAAATTCACTGTAAATATTAAACAAGTAACAATGATGCCTGAAGATTTTTGGCTTTTTATATATTTGTAGTTTCGTAGATTTCTAATATATGTAGCTCTACAGTTTCTAGCACTTTCTCACTTATTTCTCACCTCTCTCACATTTTAGAATAATAGTTAAACTTTCTCACATTCTTGCTACATGTTTTGTCTTTGTCCAAGGAAAGGAATTTTTTAACAAGGACACCTTGTTTTCCACTAAATTTCGTAGACATAACAAGACGTAGGGCAGAAACCCTTGGTAAAACCCCAGTGGGGCAGATCCAAAGGGTGGGTTGCCAGGGCAACCGTTCCTCCTATTGGATGAGTTTACTAGAATATACGAAGTAGTTAAACTAAAAACAACCGTGAAAATCTGATACCGCGCGTGCGCATTACCATGTTGTGCACCTAAAAGCTTTCATTAAATACCTGCCTTCATGTTACCCTCCTAATATTGTTTGGAAAGTTCTTTTTTTCCTTGATTTATAAGCATCAACACAACAAATTAATTGAAAATGAAGCATTAAAAATACTAATTAAAGTAAGTGTCTATCTAGCACAGTGTTTACAGATTTCAGAGGGAGGCAAGAACATTTGTCAGAAACCTTTGTAATATGCAAGGCAATAAGAGACACAGGCAGGTGCCAAGTCCGTTAGGGATAAATCATGGCCAAGCTTGAGAAGTCAGGAAGGAGCATGGATTTCAGTGTGTCTGCAACTAAGATATTTGGCAAGATGCAAAGTTTTTGTGTGCCAAAGGCACACCTCCTCAGAACAAATTCTTTCTTTTATAACTTAATTGTTAATGTAAAACCACATTAATACAATTGTGGCAAGATTTATCTTACTTTAATGTCTTGGCAAATTGGGTACTACTTCTAGATAGACTTTTTTCATACCTGTGGAAATTCACCCAGTCAAAAGAAAAAACTTCCATCCCTTTGCACAAAGAATTGTGTGAAGATGCCTCCCTTGTGCTGCTGTTGGGGCTCTGAACATTTACTGCAGCAACAAGCAATGAGAAATAGTGCCCCGGGAAGAATATCACCCTAATCACACAGCTTTTCATCATGACACAAAGATAAATCCAAGTCAAAACCTTTCCCCTGAATGCAAATATTCAGAGCAGGTTCCCAGAACCATTTTCATCTGTTGTCCCTGTTTGCTCACACAGATGCCACAGAAGTTCCTCTTCTGGAACTCCAGGCATACTGCCTGGAATTTTGTAGCTCCCCTAAACTTGAGATAATGCTATACTTTCTAATCATCACTGTCAATTAGCTAAGAATTCCTGAGGTTCCACCTAAACAGTGATGGAGAATAGACTACACTATATTCTAAATCTGTACCAGAGGACATGAGTACTGTATTTTTTTCTGTGCAAGACTTTGTCTTGAGCATGTGCACCATCCATCCATGTCTTCATACACTGGAGGAGTAAACAGAGAATGCTGTATTACAGTGTTGAAAAAGTCCTCCAGAAACCTGTGCTTGTCTTCAAGTCATGAACAAAAATTGATTTGTGAAGCCTGTATTGAATATTTTATTCTCAGTAAGAACCTGCGGAAGCCTACTTTTTAAGAAATGGAAGAAAAAAGGGCAAAGTCCTTGCTTCCAACCAAAGACCTGACAGTTTCAAGTAAATATTAATGGCAACAAAGATGTTCTAGCACTGCATTATATCCTCAAGTTGCAAAAGTCAGTAGACTAGAAATGTGCATCAATCCAGATCTGTATGGATAAAAGGGCCTTTGGTTCTCAAGGCTTTATCCATAACAATTCAGACCACATTAGAGTTTGGGAATTTGTCCTTTTTATTAGTTTGACCCAGGGGCTAGGAAATTACCCTATCAGAAAAAAATCTTGTCTCTGTGAATTCAGAAGAATTTTGTAGTCAATCATGACTGAAGTGGGATTTCTCTGGTTGTCTAAAAAAACTGGAAGCAAATAGCACGATCTGAAAGAAAGTTTTATTAAACCAAGGAGAAAATTTCTCTTCCACGTATTAGAAAACATGGAAGCCAATTCTGTTGAATTGAAGCCCATTTTTACAGTCCTTCTCAGTGTGATAACTGATTTAAAATACCTTTTGAAAACAAGGGATGGCATCCAAAAAACTCACTGGTATACCTGACTGACATTTATTATTACAATCCAATTTCTGAGGAAAAGCTTTTGGACACAGTCCTTTTTCTGATGTGAAAAATAAGATCAGGAAGATTATAAAGTCATTCCTATGAGGGGAATAAAAATTGACCTGGATGTTTTGTTTTAATAATCTCAATCAACAAATAGCCTTTAAATCCACAAACAGCCCCTAAAGACATTTGAAAGCCT
Source organism: Atrichornis clamosus (assembly GCA_013400975.1). Taxonomy (NCBI): domain Eukaryota; kingdom Metazoa; phylum Chordata; class Aves; order Passeriformes; family Menuridae; genus Atrichornis; species Atrichornis clamosus. The sequence goes on from WBMZ01002036.1 coordinate 121,197, forward strand.
TATAAAAAATTTCTGTTTAGGGGCTAAAGGAAATTCCTCTCTTGTCTATGGCAGGGGGTAAAAGTAGTGTCTCAAGGTCTGTTCTAGTTGTTTTTAAATCTGACTGTTTTAAATCTGCTTTACCTTGATAATCCTTCCCAAGACTATCCAGGAAGAGGTCTGGGTGCTCTGAGAATTCGGAAATAAAAAGAACTCTCCAAAGTGATCTTAGTGCTAACTTGAGCCGCCTCTGGCCCTCATCCAGCAAAGCACTTAAATCTGTTCTTCTCTTTGAAATTGGCTTGGCGATGTCAACAGGGCTTCTCACATATCTGCGGTTAAATACCAACATAAATGATTATTTAGATCTAATCCCTCTGTATCAAGTCCTGAAGTGCCCACAGTAGTCACTGTAAGAGAGGACTTTGTTTCATGTTTCTGGTGATCATGTTAACAAGTTATTTTTCTCTTTCTACAGATTCATTTGGCTTGCTGCACACTGCTTTGGTTCAGGCTCCAAAGCTTCTTGGGCCCAAACTCATCCCTCTCAATCTCACATCTAAACATCCACACTCAGCCCCTTCAATCACCCTCTCGGTACTCACACAGATTTACTGCTGTGGCCTGTGTCCATTGCTGGGGATTGCTGACCCTCCGTAAAGCCAGCATGGCTTTCACTAATTAAAGAACAACTCACCTTCTCTAGCTTTGCTCTTCGATTTCTCCTAGAAATCCTTTTCTCCTTAATAGAAAAATGTCTAGATGATGAAATAAAGCACAATCTTGTGGTGACCCTTGAATGCATAGAAATCTAATAACTGTCTTGCAAGCTGGGACTCCAGCTTTCCTTTTTTTTTTCCTTAGAACTTCGTAAAAGCTAATTGGAAAGCAATCACAGCCCAGCACTTAATAGACTTTCACATTTCAATAGCAAACAATTTTTTTCTGTGCTCAAGATTCACACTCTGGGCAATTTGCTCCCTTTCATAGAAGGTAGGTAGTTTGATCTTGGCTAGAGAAGAAGGCCACAGTATATCACTTTTATTACCTTCTTTATATGAGAATAAATGTTTTATAAAAGTTCTGAAAATAATTTCTTATGTCAGGGAGGGAGAAACTTAGTTCTAGTATTCAAGATGCTTTAATTAGTTTTCCCTGAGTCTGTTTTCCCAGTTACCTCACTACAGCTGGATCAGTTTTATTACCCCGAAGAAATAATTTGCTCTTATTAAGACCAAGTACTCTGTTCAATAATTTAATATGTTACATTCATCTTTAACGTTAAAAGGCCTGAGACAAAGTTCACTGAAATCAATGGAAAGTCTGTTAGGGACACCAAAGGGCTTTGGATCCTTTTAAGGGAGTTTTAGTCTGAAGCAGCATCTATATTGTAGTTATTATGTGCACCATATCCAGCTTGGATATTATTAGAGGTGTAATTATGCTAGTCAAGGGCTTTGTGGGGCCAAATAGCAAGTATTTATGCAAGTCCTTGAGCAGGTGGAGCCTTTTTTAGTCTGAGCGGAGTTCTTTGCTGCCATGGTTACATTACTACAAATACCTGCCCTTGTTAGCTTAAATTTAGTTTACTTATGGTTACACAAGTTGAAATCACTCCAGCATAGACATATTTACTCTCTCTAGAGGTTTCTTGTGTTATAGTGATTTTATCCCTTAAATCAGATATACCTCTGCCTGGTTTTGCTTCATCACTGGCTGGATCACGCTCCTGCTCGTCAGCAGTCACCCGGAACAGACAGTCCTCTCTAGCAGTATTGTCATTTTCACTTACAGTCTATTTCCTCCTTTCATTACTTGAAAGGGTTTTGATACTCCTTCTTTTCTGATAGGTAATTTTTGTTCCTAGCCACCTGTGTTTCCCTCATGGATCTGTTAATAGCAATAAATTAATCCCTAGATGCATTATAGCATGGTTGAGCACCACTATATTGACAACTGAGCCAGAAAATCCCTTCTAGCTCAGTTCCTTAGAGACTGAATACAAAAAGCCATCCTAGAACTACACTGATATTAGGCAGTATAAAAATTGTGTTGTCTGCTGGAAACACATTATTCTCCTCCAACTGATAGTGAAGCCTAAAGCTTTTGGAAGTGCCCAGTATGCTTGCTTATCAGTCTGAGAGTCATGAGTGTCTATTTTAATTTCAGAGGAAAAATTAAAATACCACAATAAACATCTTAAAAATTTATTTGACAAGAGAAAAAGGGCCTTATCAGGTTAATTGATGTTCAAGAAGGTAAAATCTGATGTTTCTAAGGAATCTTATGTACTCAACTATAGTCTGTTTTTGTTATGATCTTGCATGTCCAGTTGAAATTCCTTCATCATAACCTAATGGGACATTATGGGCCAGACCCAAAGCTGGGTGAGATCAAGAGCTAGATTAACAGTTGAACTCGATCTTAGAAGTCTTTTCTATCCTGACTGACTCTATGATTTTAAGAAGGGCCAGCTTGGTACTTACAGTCTCTTTTGCCTTGTACATTATTTCAAAAAGTGATGCAAGTTCCTTAAGGTAGGCAGGCAGGCAGTTTTGTGTCCTCATTTTCCTTTGCTTTAATTTCTTTTTTTTTTAAGATTGTGAGAATTTAGCGTAGACAAAAATAACTTCCTCTAAGTTTTTTTCACAAATGTGACAGCCTCAAGTTTCTAAGGAATGCCCTGCATCATGTGATTGAGGCATAGAGTATTCTGCAAGAACTGGTATCATGAACTCTGTAATTAATTTTCAAGTCAACGTACTGAAACCCTTCCACCATCTGTGCCCTCGATGCATGGACTTCATGAGAAGTATTGCTACAACCTCCAAATGGAAGGAAAAATGAAGGAACAAATTGAGCAGTTATTAAGAAGGGAGATATTTTCCTGATGAAACATGACTCATACTGACAATGGAGATTCAAAGTACTCTGCAGATTTAATAGTCATAAGTAATATTTCACTAGTGATAAGTGATGTTTGAGAAAGATAAATTTTGAAGGGAAAGAAATTCTGCCTGAGTTTGTTCAGACACTTTTGTATCTTTTTTCTTGGCTACCTTTACCACAATATCTATAAGGAACCAAGGCTTTAGGGACAGCTGAATTTAATTTCTAAGCTTAATGCCTGTATGCCCAGATACATCTCAGTTTTGTACTATACTTCTTGTACTTTTTTTTTTTTTACTTCAAAACAGAGGCTGTTTCTAATGATATGTGTGAATTGATTAAGTGAATGACCCTGATACAACCAATTAATAATATATATTATCACTTATGTTGAAGGGTTAAGGAAGACAACTGTTGGCAGGCAGATTTACAACACTCAGAATACCTGCTATGAAGACATGAGCTCAGAAGCCAAAGGAGGCATAGGCAGACTTCATGTCTTACTGCCTTTTCTTCTTTGGGAGGTTCAGAAATATTAAAAAATGCTCATCGTGAATGTCTGTAGGTGGAGACAGGACTTATTATGCATTCACTATAATCTACCACAAGCTCATCAGAATGCCATTGCTGGGCCAAAGAAAAATACCTCTTTAATGTAATTTGATGGCATATGAAGCTATATCATAGTTCCTGCTATGTATGTAAAAACGAGTGTATTACAGTATAACTGTATTAAAGTACCTTTTGCAAAACTCCTCAGATTTCCCAGTGAGTTTCAAAAGTTAATATCAGTGTTGATGTAATATAAAAGAAAGATTTTGTTCTTACACTTTTTAAATGTGAAGTGCATGTTTGATATTCTTCATACAATACAGGTTTTTAATGAGGTTAAAGGCTGTACAAGGTGTCTGTTTCTTGACTGATAGAAAAGCAGAAAAAATTAGTATTGTGAGAGAATATTATTTGCTTCTCTTGGCACTATCTTTTTGTCTTCATATCTGAAGGTTTTATTATTTTCATCCTTGTTCTATTGAAATCTGGGGGCAGGGAATACTTGCGTAGCAGGACATACCTCCAAGAACACACAGGTGCACTGAAAAGCCTTATGTGTGAGCTCCTGCAGTGATTCTCTAAATCCTTAAGTTAATCTATTGTCCATCTCCTCTATACCCAATGCTCTGTTCTTCTTTTTCTCTGTTTTCAAGTTGGACAATTCTATTTTCCGCTTCACCGAAATGAGAGTCAAAAGCCTTTGATTTATACCCCCAGTTCTCTCATTTACAGATAGTACCATTACAGAGATTTTTCACTATCCATTCTGCTTTCAGGTAAGGTTAGAAGTGCTCTGGATCTTGACAGCTATGCAGCAGCAATAGGCTCAGGAGAGCTGCAAGAATGAGTCATGTGTTCTCCAGAGGCAAGTGGGGAGAAATTTGTAATCTCGAGCTGTAAGAGGAGGTTTTCTCCTCTTTGATTTCAAAACAAGACTTATTCCTAGGTGTTCTAGCCAACTAAATTGATCAGCAAAGCCACCAGTTTTAGGTCAAGAAGGAAAGAAATATATTTTGAAGCCCAAACAAATACATCGCGTCCTTTCCAATATGAGGACAGTCACACTTCTGTCAGTGTTTCTCATATGTTGCTTCTCTTCCCTTCACCCCCATGCTCTGCTTGAGGAAGTTGCTGTTAGCTGGGGTTCCCTGAAGAAAGTGGGTGCACCCCTCCACTCACATACTCCTTGGCCAGCCAGCTTCTTTCAGCATGTGGTCAAGAGAGGTGTAGAGTGCATGCTGTCCTCTGACAGCTGTACTTATGTTATAATTGTACAAACTTCTTATTCCAAAGATGAGAGCCCCTGGTAAAGAAGCCTTTATGAGCAGTGGGCAGCAGTGTTTGCAGAAAGGGACGAGTGTCAGGTCATGTATATGTGGAGAAAATTTCAGAGAGATGTCCAAATCCTACTGAAAGTTGAGAGGAACCAGGCACTTAACAGACCCTTTCTGCTCCAGCATGCCTTGTCCTGAGATGGAGATGTATTTCTCATGCAGGATTCAGTGCTTCCAAGGTGTAGTTTTTCCTGTTAAGAATGAAAGAAAGAAAGGAAAAAACTCAAACAACATTGCTTTCCACTGAGTTTAATCAGGTTCCCAGTCTATATTTTTTCCTAGCTAGACTCTTAAATATATTTCCTTAGAATATAAACTACAACAGAGAAGATCAAGGGGTTTTATTTCAATTTTCTGACAGCCCCTGATTTAAATTCATTGCACTGGTACATTTTAAAAAAATTAATTTTCCTCTATTAAAAGGGTTAAAAAAAGTAGTAAAAGCAGCTCTGCTTTACAGATAAGGCTAGCATTTAACAACTCCACACGAGTGCCAATATTAATGCTATGCTGAGGTACACGGCAAGAAGGAAAGCAAAGTTTTTACTGCTTTTCTTAGATGGTTTTTACAGCCAACACTCAGCCAAACTGGGAATAAGATGGCAATGCTGCATTCCTTTATGTCCTGCTAGCTGTATGACACCTCTGGTCAATGCAGCCTTCCTGCAGCACACTGAATATATCAGCCTCTTTTAGACACAGCTGCCAGAACTAATGTCAGGAAGGCAAGTGGAAGACCAGGCGTAGGGGTATCTTTAGGCTGGCAGTCAGAGAAAAAGCTCTTTCTGGAAATTTTTTTTTGAGGACAATTTATATCAGTAAAGGGCAACAGGGAGGGTCAGAAGTTAAATGAGAGACCAATTTGTTGACAACGTGGGGAAAATGCTGCTAGTGGACTTTGAAGTGGGAAATGTTTCTTAAAAGCAGACCAGATGGAAGTTGATCATTTTGATGCTTGCAGGACACAGAATAGACATATTGTAAATTACCTAAAAGACTGCACAATTTGTCAAATATGAGTTGAACAAAAAGCAAAAGAGAAGTTATCCATATAGAGGAGTTCAATGAACACGTTAGCCCAGCTGAGTGAAAATCTCTAGCAAGAGATCTTACTTTAAAGTATATTTTTGATCCCAGATAAAAGATTACAGTTGGCAGTGATGTTTTTTCTTGGTCTTGTTTTTAAGATGGATTTCCCAAGGAAATGTTGTTTAACCACTAAGATTGTCTACTTATTTTTTGGTATCATGCCTTGCCTTTTAAGTCTACTGGTGATTTTTGACAAAGGGACAGAGGTCTCAGATATGCTCTCTTCCTACACAATTACTGCATATAGACAGTTTGATAGAGAGCTCCCTGCTAATATCTTCTTGTTGTAGTATGAGCACAAACCATCTCAGGCATCAGTGAGTCTGTACTGATGCAGGGTGCACTGAGAAACAAAGCCAGGGAAAGGCAGGTTTCATTCTTTGTGCTGCTTATGAAGTTTTATATTTCCACAATCTGCTAAATTCAATAGCCAGTATATACAAAAATACTGTTGCATTTACAAGAGGACATACATTAACAAATGAATTCTTCATTTTCATTATTATTATTATCATCATAATGTTCTCTTTTAAATATTTGAAAACTTGTTATTGTACAGACGTCCATAGGCATTTAGGCAGCCAAGGAAGAAATGGCCTGATTCATTTTCTACTTAAGTCAAACCCAGTATTTTATTTGCCTATAATATAGTACTACATAAGACCAGTGTAAATGTTACTGTATGGGAAGTACATGATGGGTTAGCTTGTTATGTTGGCCATGAGTCATCAAAAGACTTGAATCTATGTGGTTTTGACCAAAAAAAATTAGGCCATGTATCTCAGAAAAGCCTAACTGATAAGAAACAGAGAGAAGAATACTTATACATTCAAGTATTCACACATGGAAGTGGGAAGAAATACATATGAAGGAAAAAAAGGGATTGTTTTGTTGTGTCTGACAGTCACACAACTACAGATACATAAACCAGCAAGCTGAGATATTAGTCAAAGAGAGATATTGAACAGGGCATCAATCTGACCTAGAGACAGTACAAACAATCTAGTTTAGATAGCAGTAACGCTCAGCAAACAGAGCTGGGGGGGTGTTCGTGTGTGTGCGTGTCTGTGTGTGTGTGCAATACACTCAGGAAGTGCCAGATTGGTGTTAAACTGCAGGCCAGTTGTTCACAGCTTAGGAAATACTTAGCATAAGACCAGCAAGAAGCCTGTGGGATTACCCATACAAGCACAATCCTTGGGACTTCACAAACATCTTTGCATAAAGCAAGGCCAGTTGGCAGAAAGCAAGAATAATTATCTCTAATATTTGAATTTATTAGCCATAAAGAAAGGCTGACAAGAAATGTGCGGCATGACTGTGTACAACAGGAGGCAGAGGTCAAACAAATGCTGCATATTCTGAATTCCACAGGAAACACCCCTACAGGGGACACCACTCACAAGTTTCAGGGACTGTGCTGACTCAAATGAAAGAAGGAAATACAAAGACAGAAGCAGTAGCAGAGAAAGCCAACATATTCTGAGATGACTGCTATCAATCAAGTTAGTATATTGCCCCTTATCATCTGGAAATTCGGTTTTTCCTCGGCAGAGCTGACTACATGCACCTTCCCAGTCTACTGCAATGGAAAGTTCAATCACCTCCAGAAAGCAAGTTGCAATCCCAAACAAATTATATATCCAAATCATTTTCAGAGCACTGTTCTAACTTGTTTGAGACATAGTCCTATTTAAGTCATTGTCTCCAGGCATCCTTAGGCTCTCAATGAGGTTTAAGGGTTTATTTAAAAATATAGATATTAATGCTAAATATTCCACAATGCCTGTGCTAAGGCTACAAACTATCAGGCTATTCCATCTAGCAAAAATTTTAAAAAGAGCCATTAAACTCAGACCTCACTGAAGTCAAATGTAAGAGAGGAAAAAGTCAACCCCTCCAAATGTTGATGTGGTCGATGAGGTTGAAATAACTGCATTTTGTACACTGTAGGTTTATATACTAAAGCACACATCTAAAAGAGAGGAAGCACAAGGAAAGAAGGAAGGAAGAAAGGACCTGAGGGCCAAAAAAGAGTAGCTTAGTCTGAGGTTCTCAAAGACACAGTGACAAGATCCAGATACACAGAGCTGAAGGAGCACTTCAACGTCAGTGTGAGAAAACCACTTTCCTTCTACTCCATATGATCCTGTCCACAAATCTACGACGCATTTCCTCACATGCATAGACCAGACCCTGACAAGAGGAGTTGGGTGTAGGGGGTGTGGGGCGGGGGCACATATGGCAGACGACAGCCTGAGCACACCAGTGACTAGCAGGAGTTCACCCACCTGCCACCGGCAATCTCCTCTGCCCAGGAGGCACTTCCCATGAAAGCAAATGAGGTGTTAGCTGACTCAAGCAGTGCAGAGGTCACTGCTGATGAAAGACTAGTGAGCAGAAATTCAAAGGAGCAGCTTGACAGGAATGCAATGGCATGACAAGAGCGAAAGGAGGTGAGCACGCTGCCTGCATCTATTCCTGAAAAACAGAACAGAGGAAGGTGAAGAGGCTCAGCTGTTTTGCATATAACCTAAGGAAAGGGGACTCAGCAAAGGAGGACCACAGAAATCAAAAGAAGATTGTCCAAAAGCAATGACAGAGGCAATGTGCTTTCTGCTGAGCTTTGTCCTACCATTTGCGGAGGTCATGTGGTCCTAGGGCTGTGCCCTGCAGCTGTGGTCCCACATGCCACCTTGTGTGCTGGCACAGGGGCTAAAAGTATTTGCAACCACAACTCATCACATTATTGTGATAAGGGAAACCACTGCTCAAACACATGGGCTTTCCTGAAAGCAGGGGAAGCTGGTAGGTGAGAAAGAAGGGTAAGGACAAACTTTCCTTAACACACTTTAAAATAGGACAAAGCTTAGGTCTGCTCAAAACTTTTCTGTCACTTTAACGACAGAAAACAGGAGTTTCAGCTAGTTTATATATTCATGAAAAGAGCTGATTTCTATAATAAAGCTTCATATTTTTAGGAAGGGGTTTAGGAGAAGATGAAATTCTTCATGCAACTGAAAAGACTACAAACACTTCTTGATTGCACTTAATGTTTTCTCAGTGTAAAGAGCTGCCAACATTTTCTCTATCACCTCCATGATTGAGTACAGAAATGAACCACAAGCCAATGAAATCTATTTTAAACAAAGCCTTGTAGTCAGCATTGCCAAAATACATCTTTATCTTTAAAATAATAAATAACATTGACAAAATTTGCAAAAATAAGAAAGATTTTTCTCTTATGGCCCAGTTCAGGGGAAATATGTGTCAAAATACCTGAATGATCTTTTGAAATATTTTGTGCAAAAAAAAAATGAAGCATGAAATTGAAATCATATCCTGATCCTTAGTTAGTGTCACTGTGCACAGATAAGAAACAAACCACTTGTTCTGAGGTCTGGAAAAGAATGTAGGCAGTAAATATCAGCTTCCATTATTTCTCCTTTAACAAGCAGTGCAATATTTCAGCCAAGAAATCTCAAGCCACCTTCAATTACTGCTAGCAGCCAAATCTAATCTAAAGACTGGGGACGTGGACGAAAGTGGGATACAATTTCTGTCTTATCCTGAAGTCTATACCAAGAATAGCCTTCACTTGATCCAGAAGAACAGTTTATGGCTCCAGGACCTGAATACCTTCCCTGTTGCTCACTTACATGCTTTGCTTGCAGGAAATCAGGTTCCTGCTGCCTATTAGGTTCGTCATCATCACTCATCCACAGTCTTACTAATCTGAGAGACTTTTGTTACTTTGAGTGTGTGGCTACCCTGAGATGCTTAACCTCTTCTCTGCCAGGTCATGGCATGTGGTAGAAGAGCACACACATCTCTAGGTATATGGAGGGGCAGTAAACTGATGGATGAATGAGTCAGCTGGAGATGCTTCTTCCCTGTTCCAGCATGCTTTATGTCATGCCTGTCAGTTCTGTATTTCAAGGTCTTTTTTCTTGAAAAAAAAGAGCTGGGCTGTTGTACTGCCCAGCTCACACATCTGTCCCAGAATGACGTTTGCTGAGGGGTCAGAAGTAGCAGACTGCTAGAGGAAGACATTGCATTATGTATGGTGGGATGTAGGCTCTTGAATCTTGGAGTTTGGCTCCCTTGAACTCCACTGCTGGCATCTCTTTTGCATTCAAACTTCACTTTCTGATGAAAATGTCCAACATCTTAACTCAAGGTTGTATTTCTTCCTTTGCTGAACAAAAGAAAGTGGGATTAGGAGGGAAAACATCATCCTACCTTGTTTTGAGTCACAGTGGAATGATGCTTCCAAGCAGCCTTTGTTCACTGGGCCCTCCAAATAACACTGTCAGCAGGACAAGGGAGCCCCATGCAAAGGGGAAATAAGATGAAAATATTCCCAGGTGCATGAAGCAATTCTTTCATCATGCTCAGCAGGTCTCAGAGGTGCTCTTTGTAAAAGACAAATATTGATTTCTGTGTAGACGGATATCTGTGTAGATAGATATCTGTGTAGGCACCCAACCCTCGCAGACAGCATGCATGAGGTGTTTGCTGTCTGAAATGTGTAAGCCCCTTTCAGTTACTTCCCTTTTCTTATTCAGATTTTCCTAAAGATTTTTGTTTGGTTGATGATTTTTTTTTCATTTGCTTGCCCTTGTGCTTAGATTTGCTAACTCATTGTCAGGCCTGGCTAAGCAGGTTTTGGTTGTATTGCCACTGAGCACCAACATACATAAGATTATTCAGATACAAAAGTGTTTTCAGAGAAAGAGGCTGTTACTATCTGATGGCTGTGACAATTTACAGTGAGGGAATACTTGCATGGGAGACAATTACTGCGAAGAATAGAAAAAACACAAGAAAAATCTTTGTAGTAACACAATGAGCAGAGCTGGTCCTTATTGAGGAGAAAGAGTTAAAGTCAAACCCTATTATGAATGAAGTTTGGTAGCTTCATTTTCATATCTCTTCAGCTTTTGATACATGTTAACATTCCTTGAAAAGAGTGAGATTTAAGTGAAAAGTACTATTTTATCCTTTTTTGTTTGCAAAGGTTCAGCCACTACCTTGTCCCCATGAAATGAGATGAAAAGGAATCCATCTTTGAGGGTTCCCAAGCACAATGAATCCATTTAGCCACCGGAATACAATGTTCAGAGTCCAGGCCCCAATTTCTGTCTCTGAAACTTCCAGTTACTGAATTAAAGTGACAAGGTCTGTCCAGGTAATGATGCTGAGCTCAGTATCTTAGGATGGTGATGCATCACACAGTCCCTTTTTTTTCCCTGTAAGTGGCCCCCCTGTAAGTAAATTTTGAGATCCTCTTTCTTTCATGTGCTGTGGATCTGTTATCTAGAATGTTAACTTGTGTGGGGAAAAAAAAAGTCACACTTTTCTCCAGATGTTGGAGGTATGATTTCCTATACCTATTTCCAATGTGAAAACTCATAGTGTTTAACTGGGTAGCACCTTGATGGGTCTTGTGTTTGCCACCCTCAGTTTTTGTTGTTACTCTGCCTCTCAGGGTTTCATTCACAATGCACCCATTGGCCACAAGTCTACGGGTCGTCCTGTGAGACCCAGGGAAAAATAGGTCTTAAAAATCTAGTCTTGGATTCTTCCCACAGACTGTCCAGCTGTTCCTATTTGGCTTTCTGTTCTCTATGTTGTTTCTGTGTACTTTTCATTTATGGGTTACTATTTGCTTCTGTTTTGCTCTGATTTGCAGCAGATACTTGGGTCTGTTCACTGACATTTGAATGAGAGAATCCTTTCTATCTAAAATTATTCCCATTGCTGAGTGCACTGGAATCTACTCCCTGAGTACTTTCCTCTGCTTTGGCCATATAAGAGTTAGTCACTGTATTTTACTCTGGCTGCCTCATTTCTGGAAGCTTGCTTCAGACTCCATTGAGTTTATTGCCTACACTGTGTCAAACTACAGTTCATTATTGTCGTCATTTTATTAAAATAGTCTCTAAGTGCACTGGATTTTGAACGCTTGACTGCAATATTCCACAGAGATCTACTTTATTTTTATATTGGTCAAAGCCAACAGTAAAGCTGCCATTAAGAGCCAAGCTAACGCCTTTGTGAAATGCTTCCATGCTTTTCCAGTGCCTGGCACTTAGTCGTTGGCTCCTGAATGCTGCATCTCGGCGCTGGGTACATATTGCTTTTGCATACCAGAGGTAAAACACACTTCTATTGCACAGGAAGCAGCATTAAACTAGCTGAAATCCAGTTCTATATTTAGAGATTCATGCATTCTTTATAACTTTTGTGTTATCTCTTCTAATCTGGAAAGGAAAGCAGTGCATTTGGCCTTTATGCCATATATTAAACTCTAGAGTGTTAAATAGAAAGGGGAAATGTGCATGAGTCGATAAGTGATCTTTAATATGTAAAACACGCTGCTTACACTCTTCAGATCTATGGTAGAGATACTGTCTGGTTTGTGTGCAGCACAACAATTCAAAAGTGTGTGTGTTTTAATGCCAAGCTCATAGGGATGCGATAATGAAATGCAGATTCCTGAGAACTTTAGAGCAAAGTAGGAGAAAGTCAGACTGAAACGGGAAAGAGCATTTGTGAAGTAGAAGCAAAATACAGAGCATTCTTTTAGCATTTGTGTAGATATTTTATTGTTTCATACAGCCTGAGAAATTACACTGTGGAGCATTTGAGAACTTGTCATGCCTTTAAGCTGAGCTTTTCCAGGGAAAGTGGGAAAACATGTGTACAGTAATGTTTATCTTGTGTGTGAATAACTGTTCATGAAGTATAGTTATACTGAGAATCTCATTTTAGTGCAAGTGAAGCTCTTTAGATAATCATGTCTGGATATTTTTAATAGCTCTTGGTAATATCTTATCCCCTTCCACTCTAAGTGCCTTTGAAAACCCTCCAAGTGCTCCAGGAAAATGCTTTGGAGCAGAGCTATATGTGTAACAACTTCAGGTATTATCAAGAAAAACCTTAGATAAGCAGTTCAAATTTTGTACTTTCCAGCCTTCCAGAATTGAGACCCACTGGTTTAACTACAAAACTTATACAGAAGACTAAAAATATGCAACCTCCTTACAAAACCCACTATAAAGGAATTAATTCCATTAGGTTTTTGAGACAAAGTGCAACAGCTTAATCATTGGGTAGGGCTGGTGAGCTGAGTGTGAGGAAACAAAACCATGACCTCAGTCATACCAGTACTACCCAAGTGATAAACTTGCAAATTCTAGTGTTTGAGGCCCTGGCTTAAGAAAACAGAATCAAACTACTAATGTAAACACAAATAGTTAAAGTTCTTTAATAGGTCAGCAATGAGTTTAATCAAAGAAAAGAACCTTATATGCATAATTTTGCTTCCATATCTTGTAAAAAAAATTACAGTCATAATAATAGATTCCTTTCCCTGAGACTGATTTTACAGCAGCTCTGAGTAATTACATACATCTGGTGATAACTTTAAAAACTGCAATTATAACAGGAACTAAACTAAAGACTACAGATTCCCTAAACTGTAATAGATCAGGTTTTGGAGCCATATCCATTGTGACACCCTTTAAAGGACAAATGCCACTGCAAATTTGGAAAGACTCAACTGTAAATTTATTTATAACATTGTTATTATTAACATCTGTGTGACAGAGACCTTAATTTCCCAAATGGTGGAAAAGCAGCATGAAAGATTTTGCTGCACCTCTCTAATTAGTTCAACCCAAGTACAAGCAGTGTTGTATGGTAGCAATTTCACATCACAGTGAACTTGACTGGACTGATAGCTGACCATCACAGATATATATTTACAGGAGTTTTCAAAAAACCCTTCCCTATTTATATTTATATAGAAAGCAGTGATACACGTTGCAAAAAATGTGTAAATTATACATTCTTCATCATATGGTTCAGAAATCTGTCAAACGCTCTTGGATGGCTCATCAAACCCTGACCACTAATCCATCTTCCCTGCTCAACTCAAACATCCCAGATATCTTGGTAGTGCCTTATAGCTGTCATTTTTCAAGCTATCCACCAAAGAAGAGTTTCCTTTCTTTCCCAAAACAGACAACCCCTCTCCCTCTGCCAAATTTCAAGACAATGTTAGGTACTGGATTAGTGGAAGAATCAGCGTTTGATAAAGAAATGGGGACCTCAGGAGCTGTGTGCTTCCACCACATCATGAGGGTTTGGCAGTGTTGTGTTTATTCCTAGTTATTTATCTTGCCATTGTGCTCTTATCTGAATGCCTCACAATCTTTTGGGTACTCAGAGGAACTCTGTGAGATAAAGGACAATTCCTCTGTCACAGGTTTGGCAACTAGAGCTAAAATTTGGAAAGGCATTTAGTACATTTTATCCTGGGTCAGAGACAACCGGGGAGAGATGGAAGAAGGAGGGAGGTTACAAATTTTAAGTGCTCTAACAGTTCAAATGCAACCCTAGGCCTGGCCTCATTATATTATGAAGCCACAGGACTTACAGAGTCATAATAGATTCATTAAGGTTGGAAAAGACCTCTAAGATCATGGAGTTCAACTATTAACCTAACACTGCCAGGTCCACTCCCAAGACTAGAGGCTGCTTAATTTATATAGCTGGCAGTGAGAGGAAAAGAATTATCATTACTAGCTAACCCAGTGCCCAGGCACTCAAGGCTGCAGGCCTGAGCCATTTCTATCCTCTGTTGGAAAGGTGTGTCCCTGAGGAGGGATGGAGTCAGATTAGCTGGGCAGAATGTCTGCCGTAGGATGCACATACACATGCATTTGGTATGTGCAGTACAAAAAATGGCCTTGTTTATGTGTCTCTGTTTGTGTCTGTTTGGTGATCTGGCATTCAAAAGATCTGTATAAAAATTCAGTCTTTGTCTTTTTCCTGACAAGTAATAAACCCATTGTCAAGTCAGGACCAAATCCTTTTGCCATACAGTCAACCTCTGCTTCATGGGGTCAGGGTGGTGCGGTAATAAAACTGAATATAATTAAAAACACATTCTAAAGTTATGGTTAGGATATTTCTTTTAAAGAACTTTCTTGAGAAGGCATACACCTTACTAACATCAGTCCAATTACAGGACCAGGAGGGAAGGGAAATTATAAGTAATAATTTCAGAAATAGCCCCAGGATGCACTTTGTGTGCCTCTGAGCCAGGAAAACCCGAAAGGGCATATGTCAGGAATACAGCAGCTGGCTCATCCCCAGCAGAGCTGCAGTCTCACTGAAAGCCTGACAGACACACAGCAATACATATATCACAAAGGCATCACCAGTGGCACTTAGCCATTCAGATCTGGTTCTCAAAAATAATTTGAGTTCAAGAGAGCAAAACTGGCAGATACTTTTGGGGATAAATACTAAGTGTCATTGAGGATCTGGTTCCATACCCCACTGGAATGATTTCTTCGTTATTATTGTTCAATATAATGACCCTAACCCTGTTATTTAAATGGCCCAAAGAGAAATGCCAGTTCATAGAATGAGTCCTGGGCAAAACACCAGACTTGTACAGGCTACAAGATCACGCACACACACACACACACATTTTTTTATATGTGGCCCCAGGAACGGCACTCATTAGTAAAGGACTGTAGTGACTTTCATTATGAAAGAGGATATTGTTTAGTGAATGTTTTCTTTGATGCTACCAGACAGAGCAAAACATACTTGTCTGCTTATACTTATGCTTTCAACTCTATTCAACAAATCAATACTGGAAGAGTTTTCTTCCTCCATTTTAATTCTTAATTTTCCTTGCTCCAGTTTGAAGTAGCATGGAGAAGAGAGAAAGAGGCACTTTAGCATTTGAATTTTGGAACCAGCTCTTGTAAACCTCAGCAGCCAGCCGGCAGCTGACATCTCCTAATGAGAATGATCCTTTTCTGCAAACAGCCAAGTTCCTTCTTCTGGGTTCTGCTGCTGCCAGCATACTGCCATAGAAAGACTCTCAGGGGCAAAAAATACTTTGGAAAATAGCAGGAAGGGAAATAGTATTGGCTACAAACCTGTCAACCCAAATCACATGTTAACTTCCCTCTTTGCTTCCAATCTAATAGAAATAAGGTAAGGATTTGAAAATGTGACTTTTCATCAAATATGATCCTATTTTCACTCCCTGTGTTAAAATGTGCCATTATGTTAGTGCTCTCTCACTTTTAAGTTTCTAAAGTGAAAGAAAAATGTCTTATTTTTAATAGACTGGAAATGTAACAGCATGAGAGTCATTTGCACCTGAAACTTCCTTCCTCTCACTTCCCTTGCCACACCCCATTCAAATCCACAAAGGCCTTTTTGTTAAGCACACAAGAGATTTTTGGTCAAATTGTTTTTTCCATGATACTAATAATTCTGCCTGCTGTTAAGCTTTCAGCACACAAAAGCAGGACAAATTCTTTATATGCCTAATATTTTTTTCAGTAATTTTTAAAATTTTAGATTAAAGAACAAAAGTCAAAGCTCCACAGGGTGCAAGGAGATAAGTTGCCTGTATAGATGTGCTCTTGCTTCTTCTGTGAAATCTTCTGTATTGGACTCCCTTCAGCACTACAAACCTGGAAGCATTCAGCACGACTCCCCAGACTTCCCATGGTGTTTGGAGTTCTCCTTAGGCTTCAACTGTGGGAAGCAGGCAACTTGACTGGGAAACTCAGCTCACTTCCCTTTTTTCTCAACGCAAATTGCAAGTACTTCAGGTCTCAGAGAGCAGCCTTTGACATGGGTGCACATCTCTTGGCTGGAGACAGAAGGCCCATGAAAAGTATAATTTACAAACCCTGGTGATCTTTAGCCTAATGTCTTGGCTGTCTTTATGGAGAGTGTGTGAACCAAAAAGAGTCCACAAATTATTTTTTAGTGCTTGGGTTTGGCAGTCGTGAGCAGACAGGTAGGCAGATATCTGATGTTTAAAAGGCATGATACATAAGAGACAGCCTCAGCTCTCTACACACACCATAGACGGGGAAGCTGGCTGGAGGCCCTGTGTTCTCTCTACAAATTGCCAAAGGGAACCGAATTCTGAGTAAATGCTCAGACTTTTTGATTAAATCAATCCATTGCCACTACTCAATGCATCTTGTGTTCTCTTTTATAGCAACACATTAACCAGGAATAGTTGATACCACATATGATTTCTGCAATCTTCTGGAGCTCTAGGTGAAGTAAGGATAATCTGGCCTCATTGTCTTGAAATTTTCTACTTTTTTTAACTTCAATCAGGTCTTTAACATCTTCATAAATGTCTTTTATTTTCTGTTTCTTGTATGAGAAGATATAGGTATTCATTCTGGAGTTGCTTATATAGTGAATGATGTAGGTGTGGAGTCAGGCAGAAGTGGATGCCTAGTTAAAATGAAATTGCTGTACAGGGGACCTATCTGTGATGGAAGAAATAACAAAGGGTAGAGAGAAAAATTCCTATGTACTTTTACTCTTCTGTGCCCTTTTCTCTATTATCAATTTGCCTGCTAGGGAACAGGCCATTGCTTAATTTAGTGATGCAGTCTCCTAGCCCTGTTGCCAGGACCTGTGGACAGCATCATAAATTAAAATCTACATTTGGGGAAGTGGTACAACAGGCCACAGGGTTGCTTCAGGCTCTTCAGTCACAGAAGGAAAACTAAGAAACTAAATTGTGCTCAATCTTTCCCACTATCAAAGGAAAATATAAATGTTCTTTAAATTGCCCTCGTAAGTTTGTCACATTGCTTTAATGCAGTAAAAAACCAGTAATCAATCCTCTATATATGTGGCCCACAAAATAACATATGCAGACACTCAGAGCTGCCCAAGTCATGACTTCTTTGGAGGTCTCTGGAGTTGCACAGCCTGTCCACTTTCCTCATCCCCAAAGAATCAGTGAAAAATGTTTCATAAAGTTATAAGCTCATTTAGGTTGGAGGCAGACAGTTATCCTGGCCTAGTGCCATCACAAAACTAAATAAGAAACACTGCAGAAAATTTCTGGCCATAAAATACACACACACACACACACACACTCTCTTGGAAGAGACAGCTAGACCTTTCAGCCTGTCTTTACCAGTTCAGTAGTTCTAAAGAAAAACAGGCAAGACTCAGCATCAATAGCTGAACACCAAACTGCAAGAGCTTGTGTAGCAATTGCACTGTGTGCTTTATGTGGATGGATATGCTGGGTAAACAATATCTGCACATGGATTAGATGCCCACAGCCTGGCCTTTCCTGGAGCCACTTCCTGAATGTCCAACCAGCCACAGTGCTGCACGAATTCCACTGCTAGTTCTCAGCAGTGAAGATTTTAATCAAACCAGCTGTGAGTTCTTGCCCTTTCTCTTAAGGTGGGCTTGGTTTTGCCAAAAGTAGCACTGTGCCATGGCTGCCCAGTTGGGGCGCAGCGTTGAGCACACTTGCATGCAGCTGTGAGCATAACTGCTTGCAGAAAAGTTTGGGGCAGCTGCAATGGGAGAGCTCAGGCCAGCATCACCCAAGGGGACAGTGGCAGCCAAATGGGATTGGGGCAGCAGCATAGACCAAATCCTAAACAACATTTACAAAAACTAAATAAAGCAGCTGGGCCCAAAGGCAGTGCGTAAGACAGCATTTGGCAATTGCTCTTCTTAAGGAGGTATATTTTTAATGGTATTTTTATATCATGCAGATATTGCAAATATGAATTGCTCACCAGTGAACACTCATCTTGCAAAGATTCCAGCATTAACTGGATCTTACTTTCTCACATAAAAGGAATATATCACAGAAAAAATAGGACTATCTCCCACATGGTCAGGTTTTAGCAGAAATTAAAATCTTAAATATCTCCCATTTATTGCTCTGTTAACTGGTGAAGTTAGAGAGCCTGGAAAGATGCCAGTTAGCAACTAGTGTGCAGGAGAGTCACTGTCTTTTCTTGTTTTTAAAGACAGATCTCTTTAGCTAGGTAACTGTGCTCATGCAGGATTATCTTGAACAGGACAGAAAAAAATTACATTGTATTTTTGTCATATTATCATTTAAAATTTGTGAATGTTTTTTGGGATCTCAGCCAGACTGGAGCTCTATTGCATAAGGCCCAGTGCTGACAGTGAGCAGTCACAGGCTTTGCACTTTTAGTCTGAACATTTTTTTCTGAAAACTATAGCTGCCACACAGAGATTACTGCCTGAAAATCTCACTTTATTTTTAAAGTAGTATGTTTCTCACCCACAGCGCCTGGAAATGAAAGTTCTAAATGCTCCAGCACCAGAACACACATAAAAAGACTGTAAAATGAAATTGTCTGCTTTCACGGTATTAAGTCAGTCCTATGATTGATTGAGAAAGGAGAGGGTGTCAGGAAGGGAAGGTGTTATTCCAGGTTTCTTAACGCTGGAGTTGAGCATAACTGCAGGTCGTTGTGCCTCCTCCCCATTCCAAAATTCAGCAATTTCAAGCAGACACCATTGTAATCGGACCATCTGCAGGCAGAATATTGGCCAGTAACAACCAGTTCTCTGAGGCCAGCATCCATGGGCTGCTGTGTCATGACATAACAGAACACTGGTACCCAAGGATGTTCAGGGACATTTCATGTGCTAAAATATGCGATTCACATACCCACATAATTGTGCGTTCCCGCTTCTGGTCTTTGTGAGAGCTATTTCTCCATTGCCCATCCTATTTTGCTTTGGCTTATATTAGAGTTTTGAGTTGCCACCCACTCAGAACTCACAACAGATCTAGGCAAAACTATTGCAGTTCACCACATGGAACACTAACCCCTGTCTCTAGCACAGTCAAGACATAGCTTTCAGTCACACTCACCTTCCTTTCAGCACCCTGGCCTTTTCAGTGTACAAACCAGCCTGATACCAATGAATTTCTGCATGGGCACAAAGATCCTGATACTTATTTTCTGCATAATTGCTACCACAGCAGTTCTCAGGCATGAAGAGATTCTATTTTATTTCCTTTACTGCTTTGAAGATGAGCCATATTGGTGTTTGCTGGACCTCTTGCTTCAATATTCAGGCCTCACAGTTCTGAGGAAAACAGCTTCCATATGTTTTGCTTTCTGACAGGCTCCTTTGGCCACTGCTCAGAAACATGTGAGTTATAGCCAGGCACCAAGCCAGGAGGGCCTACAGGTCAGCTGGTATGGACTCTCCATGACTAAGTCAGAGCTGGAGAAGGCTCTGGAGGTTGAAAAGTTATTTTTCACATAAATCCCCTTGTGGGGCTTATCTTGGAGTTAAACTTTATTACTTGAGCAACAAGGTTAATCCAGTAAATTGGGCTTGAAAAGAAAAGATTTAGGTAAAAAAAAGGACAAAGAAAGCTACAGCTAACAAATGAAATGAAAAAGAGAAAACCCATGATGTGTTCTTTTGGCATTTATGGCAATTATTTTGAAAGGAGAGAAGTTTTTGAAAGTCTTTAAGATTTTCCTTAGTTTCTTTTTCAAAGAAAACAGAATCATAGTTTACAATTCTATGTAGATCACTTTTTGGAGCCTTTCAGATTTCAGACACCTTCTGGTTTTTTGTTTGCTTGCTTGCTTGTTTGTTGTGTGGGTGGGTTGTTTGGTTTGTTTGGGTTTTTTCCCCTGTTTGTCTTTGCACTGTGTTTCTCTGATTTTTCACTTATCTTTCCACATTTCCTTCTGGTTTGGAAAGCTAGTACTGCCTATCAATATCATCAGCCAGTTTCTCAAACGTTGACCTCAGACTCTGTCTTCAGCGTACTTTCAGGGTTCTTCATGGGGCCAGGACACTGCAAAGAGCATGAGGCAACTGTGGAGCTGGAGGTGGGAACTCTTCTGTTTGCACATCAGAATGAAAACTGGGAACACCCAACACCCGCAGAGACAAAGATGGACTGGAAAATATTCTATTCATGTCCATTTGTTCTAAGTTTCTATTTGTTCTCCACCCTTGCATTAGCCGTGTTTTTCCTTATTGTCTTTTCAGATAAGCAAACCAAATTAAAAATTGATCAGTGGACCTGATTTTTCACTGTCTTCTTACATTGGTAGAACAAGAGTTACAGTGGCCAAGAGGACTCTTCTATCACCTAAATAATGTAGTTTTGATTAATGGATTGTAGGAATGGCATACTAGATCCTGCCCTGCATCATGTCATTGATGTTAGACAGTTTAATGAAAACCCATGAGAAGAAGGGCACAACAGCCAGTTCATTCCTCCGGTATTCACTTCTCTTTGCTGTCATTCAGCAGTTTAGGAACTTCCCGCAGAGGAGACTGTGCTCAGTTTAATGACCACTGGTGAAAGGGAGCTGGATCAGTGCTGGGATCTAAGCAAAAGCCCTCTGGGTTTCAGCACATTTAGGTGCATGTTTAGCTTACACCAAGGGTGGAAACTGCCCTACTTGTTTGTGAAATGACCTGGGGATCTACAAAGGCCTGCTCTCTCAAATCCATCACCTGGTGTCAAAGAGGGATTGCAACCCCTCTGCACAGCACACCACACCAGCTGGTGCGTCATTCCTGTTTGTTCTCACACAGCCACAGGCTGCTTGAACAGCCTTTTCCCCTTTCATGGGGCAAGGAATGGCTGTTTGGTTTCTTAGCAGCATGTTCGGGTAAAAAGGGGAGTTGCATGTAAAGAAAGGCTCTTATTGTCACTTGTGTTTGCACAGAAAATTTTGAAAGCACAAAGCAAACAGGGACATCAAATATGAGCTATATCTCAAATATGATCTTAAGTCTGAGAAGTGTGAGAGAGAGATGACCTCTACGTTGCTGGACGTTAGTGTTGCTAACACGACTAACATAACATGTGCAGTTGTGCAGAGACATCATGATGGATGGTAAATTTTCCAGTTACAGAGTTGGTAGGTTTTTTTTCCCAATTCAAAATGCAGTGTCATTTAATCCCTGATTATACCCAATGTTTATCCACAGCATACCAAAATGTACAGTGTGAATGCTTTTTCTTTTTTCTAAAGAAACCATAAAAGACATATGAGAAGCAAGCAAGATTTAGAAGGCAAAGTCCTTCACTCTGAAGGCATGCCTGGTAAATATTAGAAATTTGCTATGTAACTATGTACCATGTAACTTTCACAGAAGCAGAACAACAGAAAGGCTGAATCATAGTGAAGTTAGAGTGGGACAGGACAAATAGTCAAGAAATGTCAGCAGGAAAATTAATCTCTGTAAAACTGCAGGTGTAAACTCCGGAATCAAAGAAAACATAGGAGACAGAGCATCTGTAGAAGAGATACAAGAAATGAAAAACAGAATAATCTCAAAAGCACAGTGGTCTAATTTTACGTGATCTGTGCTTAGATGCTTCAGTGACTGCAGCACTGCTCACAGGGCTCTTCAGTCCTGTAGTGGGGGTGAGCAGGTGCTTTCAAGGCACATAGTAGATCTGCTGTTGTGCTTGTCCTAAGTACGTGAATGAGTTGAAGAGGCAGGCTTTGCGAAGTTTGCTCTGTCCCTAGTATGCCTCTGCCAGCAGAGCCTCTGGCTCCTTTGTCAGGACCCCGGAAGCACGCTGCTCACTCCCTTAACAGGGTTTATGTACTGAGCATCACCTGGCATTCTTTTCCTCAGAGGACTATGATCCTACATATTGTACATCTACTGATTTTGAAGAAGGAGCATCTTAATGAGTAACTACTAAGGAATGGGACCCAGGCCTCTTCACTCAGAAGTCCATCTTCTATGTCAGCAAAGTAATTAAGTTTTAAAAGAGAGTGAGTTAACTAGTAAGGGGACTAAAAGCAATACAGAAAATCTGTTCAATTGAAGATAAACAGATCCAAGACAAGGGTCCTTTTTGAACTAGAGAGACTTTTGAAAGTGATATAGATACTCAATTCTCCTGATAGTTCTGAAATTTTTCTTGTGGAACTGATCCTGCTTTCAGACAACACTGAAATGCCACAAACATCCCTTTTTGGTTTTGGTGAAAATCTTTGCTTTACAACTTCTTTGTTTAGGTGACCAGATGTAAAGAGGCACAAACAGCAGTGTCCTTTGAAAGATTCTCAATTTTACCTAAGATAAGCAGATACAGCTGTGTCCAAGTTTTCAGTATAATTTGTAGTTTTCTCTACTTACTACAGGAAATTCCTTGAATTTTATAAGCACTGAAGTGATCTAAATGCAAAGAGAAACTATCATTGGCAATTGGCAGGATTTTAAGAGTCTGTGCTGCACAACTTTTCCAAACCATAACCAAGATTCCACTCAGATTTAAATCATGGTCAACAAGCAGAGTCAGTTTACAGCAGACAAATTAAGGTTTCTCACCCTAGTCTTCCTTTACCTCAGTCTTGGGAGGATCCTTGCTCAGCTGTTCCTGGGTTACAAGCAATGCCTTGGCAATTTGGATGTGTCTGTCACTATGAAATTGTACTCTGAAATTCTGACCTATGCAGGCTGCCATTTAAATGCAGAAGAAAGCTGCATCATTGCTGACATCGCATGGAAAAAACTGAGGGTAAGACTGTAAGCCACCATTCTCTTTTGGGGAAGTTCTGGGAGCACTTCCCCATATCCCAAAATGCAGAGATAGGCACTGCAGCCAGCGGAGCTGCTCACAAACTGCAAGGGATGCACCTCCTCCAGGCACACGCAGGACTGCAGCAAACGCACCCGATGTGCCTGTGCTTGTTTATTGTTTCAGCCAGGTGCTGTGGGGTCAGAGCAGGGGTTGATACACTGCAGAGGCATTTAAATCTGTTTGGGGTCTTGTGTTTGTTCATGTTTCACTTGGGCATGTTCAGAGAATCCTCCCCTTTCTGCAGCAAGGACCTCGATTTATAACAACATGGAAAGGCACTCATCTAGGCCTGCCCCAGCTGGATTACACACTATGGAAAATGTGTTTAATTATGAAAAATTAAAGACAAGGAGGATATGTTTAGACTAAGAATGTAGACAGTTTCTTGGCTAAAAGCAAAGCTGAACAAAAAGGGTAAGAATTCTAGAACAATTGTGAAGGATTTATTTACATTTTTTAAAAATCTACACATGTTTTCACTTAAAGCTCTTGGGAGGGTCATTTCAAAGACTAGGACTCCTGGCTGTTTGCCTTCATCTCTACCTCTATTCCCCCTGTTTGCAACTTGAACGTTAATATAGAGACCATGGCAGAAGAAAATGCATGTCAGGTGTGACATATCAAGTGACACAAAAGTTCAGTCACAAGAAAAAAATTAAATTGAGCAAGTACTGAGAGGCCTTTTAGTAACCCTTTTTGGTGTATTTTGCGCAGTTCAGGCCACGGACGTTTCACAGAGAGTTTCTAGTCTTGCCGCCAATGAGAAGTAAAATTTATAATCATAAGGTGTATTCTTTTTAAGCATTCCTGAATCACAAAATGAAAAGAAATAATCCAAGCTTCTTTTACACAATAAGTTTTCTTTAAGAATTTTGGGTTTGGTTTTGTTTGTTTAGTGGGGTCTTTTTTCTATTTTACTTCTGCTTTCTTTACTATACCTTCAATGTGGGTTACACTTAATCTCCTCTTTAACTTTGTAAAGCCTCAATAATCCTTACCCTACCTCTCTGGAACACCAAACCCCAGCAGTAAAGTTGATCTGCAGATTTGAAAATGGGCCATTAGAGCTATCCATCACAAATGACTCAGCACAGTTTAAACAAAAGAGTGCAGATATACATGCCATCTTCAGTCAGGTTCAATGCCCTAATGTTCTGTCTCAGTAATGTAGGCTCCATGACCAATTTTCACGATAAAATAGAAAAAAAAATCAGCAGAAAAGAAAGCTACAGCAAGGGAAAGGGGTGCTCTGGATTTCTTCAGGCAAGTCTTCCTCCTTTCGGAGGGATGGTGCTCACGTCACAGAGCTCTCAGGCTGCAGCTTACCTGTGGAGCAGAGACAGGGATCACCCTACCTGCAGTTTACCTTCCCTAAAGAGCTGTTATTGCTATACAGCCACCTCAGGCTCTGAATATAAAGGTCAAAACTCTTATCCATAGCTGGGAGTCTGGAATGCAGGGCAAGGTAGTTGGAAGCCGATTATTGCCTGAGAGCTCTATGACAGCCTGAGGAAGACGGACCAGGAGCAGGGGAAAGAGGGCAGAGCTCTGCCACAAAGGTGATTTTGACACTCTGAACTACAGACAAAAAAGGGCTAAAGGCTTCAAACTCCTTTTTGAGTGTTTTGAAATGTCTGTGCTGGGATAACACTGTATGTCATTAAACAAAAATAAATGCAAACTTTCCTGAGCACACCTTGCTGCTTGGCACATGATGTGTGCAGACTCAAGACAGCCAAAGAGAATTTCCCCTGAATTTCAAATACAAGAGGAGGATTCTCAAGCACATGGTAAAGCCAGCTTGTAGCCATTACAAAATTTTAGAGGATTTTGGGGCACCATTTTAAATAGCAGACCTTCAACTTCATACTCATGGGTAGAAAACAGTAGTAAGCACTACTTGGACAGTGGTTTTGCTGATGATCGTAGCAGATACATATATCTTTCATAACTCTTAAGTTCTACACTTCAAGCCCCATGGAGTCAGGTAGCTCATCCACCCTCAGCTCAAGGATGGCTTTTACAGTCTGTGGATTTAGTACTGCAACTGTGCCACGTAGTGCACACCTTTA
Organism: Atrichornis clamosus; assembly: GCA_013400975.1. NCBI lineage: Eukaryota > Metazoa > Chordata > Aves > Passeriformes > Menuridae > Atrichornis > Atrichornis clamosus. The sequence continues at coordinate 146,561 of WBMZ01002036.1, forward strand.
ATTGCTAAGGAGAAATAATGGCACTGTGAAGTACCATCACAGTGCTGGTTTTCTCAGCCACCTAGATAATTCCAACCTGTGAACTTTGTGTCCCATCTCCAGGAATGCATGTGTCTGAGACAGAAAGCAAGCAGTGAATGTCAAAACAGGCAGGTAATCGCTTGGCAGAGACTTCTTTGTCTTAAACTTTGAGCCAGAAAATGGACAAAGAAATGGACAAAAGAAATAAGTCCACCATTAAATAAATTATAAACTGATTATAAACTGCATCACAGCAAACATTAATGCTTGTGATTTAATGCCACACAAAAACTGGAATTATAAAGGACATACTTAATTTTGGGGACTGAAGAAAAGAAACAGGAATGATTCAATTGAAAAAAATGTAGTATTTTTGTTTTCATCCTTCCTTTCTTTGTACTAGACAGGAATCCATTAACATCAAGGAAGGCCTATTTCTAATCCTCTTGCTAAGCCCCAACCCTCAACCCAAGAGAATTTGTACTGAAGCAGAAACATGTCAATCATTTTGGCCAATTAAGCACAATAATAAACATGAAGCACGGAAAGAAATGTGGGCAATATTGCCAGGATAAGGAGAGCCGTTTCTACACATTTTGAAAGCTTGTCTAGATTATGAGGTTAGCTCAACGAAAAATCATCTGCAGCTTGTCTCCCAGGTCCAAGGGATATTCCTGATCTATAGTTTATTCATTTCCTGTGCTGATGACACATGGGTTCAGTATGTGGTAAATGGTAACAGGATTACATTTCACACATATTTCCCTGAGTTTCTGTTTCCTGAGTACTCCCTATGCTTCTGTAGTATGCTTCAGGCTAACAGCAATTCAAATGATCACTGGGTTTACCTGTGAGCTTGTGAAATAAACCAAGTGTTATTTGCACGCAGCAAGCTTGCTAGATATGCTGGTAACAACAGTCTTGGTGATGCTCTTAGCTGACAAGGAGGTAGCTAGGAAATTTCTGTTTGATTTTTAGCTGTTCTCTAAGCTTATCTTGTAAATGGTAACAGTTTTGTTTAACATCTAAAAGAACAATGTCACTGATTTGCAGAGGGCATCAAAAGTTCTACTGAATTTTTGTTGTTTTTATTGATGGCCTACTTTTCCTTACTCTGCCTGCTCAGTGACCCTTCCACATTAATTGAGTGGATCTGCAGCAGGAATTTATACTTGGCTCTACAGGTAAAGCAAATGACAGGAAACAGAAGCTGTGCAAATTGTCACTGAAGGCGATGTACATAACCCCCTAAAATATATGGGCTCATGTTGCCATGCAATTAGGAAAGGAAAGGTGAATTCTGAATAAATTTAGTAGCCAGAAAATGTAAAACCATTCTGAGATTAGCTGAAAACCTAGGCTCTGCCTCTGGCAGTAGCCCAGCTCCTGAGATGATCAGAATTCTGGGTGGAAAGGCCCACGTGCAGTGAGTACACATCCGCGGTGTCTCTCAGGGGTCAGAAAGCAAGTAGGAGAAGACGGGGGAAGTCTGGCTTGCTGCCAGCTCACATTTCCTTTTTGAACAAATGTGTGTAAAGAGTTTAGACAGAGTCCCTGAAGACAGTGTTTATCTTAGCTTCAAAGAAAGCTGCCACAGGAGGACTGTGATGAAATCTGGTGCAATTATCCTTTTCAAAGCCAAAATAAGAGAAAAGTATATTTTTTATATATATACATACAACTATAACTTTTTCCTGCTGGAAAAGACTGACAGGTGAGTATGAGCCTGAACAGTCTTTTTATTGAGGCATAATAAGGCATTTCTCATTTCCATTTAGGGGAACTCTGGTGTCTCCTTTGCTTTCTAACCATGATTGGTGGTACAGGAGCCATTTCTTTTGAGGAGTTGAACTGCACTCCCACAGCCACAGCTCCTGACATATGTTTGTGCAGGCTGGTTATAGACTAGCTCTCATCCATGAATTATGCTTTTATTTTCCTTTTATCATTCCCTTTGGTTGAACCAGTGTCTGCAAGTACCACATCACCCAAGCACTGAAATGGTGGAAAACAGCTTAGGAATACTGTATGCAGGCAAATCCCTCCTGATCTCTTCGTGTCTCCCCAGATAAACAACCCATCTCTGGTTATTCATACTAAAGTCACCAATGCTTAAACAGGTGCCTGACAGGTACTAAATAATCAGAGGAGCAGGAAAGACTTTTGGGGATACCAAGTCCGTCCTGCAGGCTTAAAAGTACTGTTGCAGTTTGCGATGGTCACAAACATGTATGAGGTTTTTCGAGCTCTGCAAAAGGCAATCTTCATAGCTTCATACCCAAATGAAGCAGATTATATTCAAGAAGGATTTATTTATTTTTAACCTTTCTAGCTGTACCACCAGTGATGCTGACATTATGCCATTTACTTACTCTTAACATTTTAATATTGACTATATATGCAATCCTTTGTATAGCTGTTCAACCTAATCTACATTTGCTTCCAGCCTTTTTTCCCCGCCTCTATCTTGATCTAGCTGGCAAATCAATGAAGCTGCTCTTTAGATTCAGAGCCTTTGGAGATTAGCATGACTGAAGAAGAGATTATATAAAAAGGGAGTGGGGGAATCATTGCACTTTTACAGTGAAGTACTGCCAAAGAATGAGCACAAATAATACAGGGTACAATATGTTTGGAAACTTTGGGATTTGCCTACACTGCAACTGGCAGTAATACTGACTTCGGTGTAGTTTTAACCTGAGCTGGCTAATAACGCTGAAGGTTTTGCACCATGCATTTAACCTGGGCTGCACAAGCTAAGCAGGGATGCTCAGAATGTTCACACCAGCTGAGACAACCATCAGTAAGGCTACTACTGCTGGCACAAAAATTAGCCAGTTTGAGTTCCTTGGCATGCACCACCACAGTGAGTTCCCATAGGCAAGACAGGGGCACAGCCAGCACCTGGTTATGATAAACAGCACAACCCCCCCACCAGCTTACTGTAGGTGGATGGGTGATGTACCGTTCAGCCTGGGGAGGGTTTGTGTGGTCTGTAGCCAGACCCTCCAGAGCCAGAGTTCAAATCTACCAGTGCTGTCTGAGGAATCTCGTATTCCCTTTGATTCAGACAAAAGCAAGAGCTTCGGCTTTTCAAGTTATGAGCTCCTTAACCTTTGGCTGTACAAATGTGTACTTAGCATGCACGTGTTAACATAAAATTCACTCAGGGCCTTAACCAAAGGCCATTGCAATCAATGTAAAGAGTAGGAGGAAAGTAAGCAGGTCTTCATCTTCTAGGGATTTTTCAGAGGAAATTTGGTTTCTGTTTATTTAAGATCAACGTAAACTATGTTTTACTTAAGTTGAACAAACTTTCCTAGCTAGAAAATAACAAAGTTATCATCAAAACCAGTCACTTTTGACTCACTACCTAAAATGATCAGTCATCCACCCAGAGCCTTGTCAACTTGATGAAGCTGCCTTTTGGCTGAGGATATAAATAGCCTTAAAAAGATGTCTAATCTCTGAAGTCAAGAGTCTTAACTGGATATCTACCTTCTAATGGTACATGAAGTCCTGCAACACACTCAGCATTCATTTGGGAAATGTTTCCTTGTGTATCTGGAAAATGCCTAGCACGACGGCCACTGATGCTGACTGAGGCCTCACCACTGAGTTCTCCCTCCATGCCAGTGGATGAAATTCCTGGTGTGAATCTGCAGAACAACAGTGAGTGGGAGCTGACACGTGGACATATAGCCCCTGCACCTTTAGGAGACACAACTCTGCCTAACAGTCAGGGTTGGTGAGCTTGGGAGCACTATCAACCTGGCTTCCCTGGGCATCCAGATGTGGACCCGTGCACCATGGCTTTCCAACCATCTGCAGACCAAGCTTCCCTCCACAGGAAACCAGAAGTTATGAGATATCCTGCACACACCAATCTGACACCCAAACACCTGAAGGGAGGATATGCCCAAGATGGTGTAAGTAGGAAAGTGAGAAGATCTTCATGTCCCTCAGCTTTGACACACTCACTAAGTCAGGCTTGGACCACCAAGCCCCAAAAAGTAGGAAAATTTAACTCTATTTTGAATTTTTTATACATTTTTGTTAATTCCAAACTTTTATTGTGCGTAAAGATCCTTCTCTTCTGCCAGCTCATTCTATAACTCTTCACTTACGCTGCACAATTGGATAGAATTTGGTGGTATGAGCTACAAACAGTTTCTGTGACAAAGGGAAAAAAATGGTTATCTCATTGATGGTAACAGCTCAGAAGTAGGGATGCTTTCTTGTGTTGCACTGCTTTTATAGAACTGTCCATGAGTTTCCTTTCAAAAGATGTGCCCTGAACTTGTATGGACTAAAAAGTGTGAAAACAGCTCTGAAATTAGATAATGCAAGTTTTGGGAAAAAGGTGTAGAAGATGTATTCTCAGCATTCTCTCTCATAATTTAAACAAGATAAAAATGCCTGTGATAGATTTTTTGCTTTATACACTGGATACCATCCACTATCCTTGTGCCATTATCCTAGAATCCAAGTTACTGGCACCCAGTGTCCATATCCTCTCAAGGGACTGGATTTATGAAAACATGGTAAAATGGTTCTTATCTAACTGATAGCAGGAGAGCAGTTCTATTCCTACAGGTATACAGCGTTATTCTGGAGGCTGTACTCATTAGATTGACAACTTCAAGTTTTTCAGTCTTAGCTGCCTGATACTTTGCTACAGCACCACATCCACTCATCCTATTCTCTTTTTGTTGTAGAGTGGAGCAGAGGGGATCTAGAGGAACTGAAGCTGGGGAACCTAGTTCTGGTGTTCTCAGCTCAACATTTAGTGCAGGTCTTGATGTCCCTGGGACACCCACGTTCCCCTAAACACAATATATCCATCTATAGGCACAGGTTATATTTCCCTAAAGGGCAATCCTTTTTTCACCAGAAAATCATGAACTGGTACTTGTTAGCACAAGCTCTCCTAGTTTCCCAGACCAACACCAGTAAGTCATGGCCATTTCCCGCTGCAGAGGGCCCCAATACCACCCTTTTCCCCTCCTCCAATCCTCTCACCTCCCTCCTGTTCAGTAAAACTAAGATGTCCCAATCCTCAGAATAAATCCATTTTTTAGTTGGTGCACCATCTCTTTCTGTTACTCCATCATGAACCAGAAGTGCAGCCACTTAGTCATCCAGTGTAACCTTTCAGCATTCCTGAGCTCAAGAAAAGGCAGCTGCCTTCTTCCACCCAGTTATGGGAGTCTCAAATACAAGCAATACACTTCCCTCTGGAAGTGCCCACATTTTTTGCATTGATAAGAGCAGGCTGTGCACCATGTTTCTGGATTCCTGAAGCTTGAGTAAGTAGGTCTCATCTTTTGATATTATGATTTGAAGATTAAATGTAAGGGCACTGACTATTGTTAATCTGTAAACATGTCCAAGAAACCTGCAGTTTGTTCTTAAGATACCTTCTCTCATTCGAAAGCTCAATGTTATTTTGCTCTTTTATATCCAATTATGCATAAATTAATGTCATTGGTGCCTAAGCACATAACTTTTCCCTAGTAGAGTAAAATGGGTTTCTTTTAATCATTGAAAAATGTTTAATTTAATGGGTACTTCATTTGCAGTGGTAACTCCCTTTATCTATTCTGCAAGTCATCCAAACAAGCTCTTTTGTTACAGGGCTTTTCTTTTTTTTAATAACAAGATTTATATGAATTTTTATTTGTGCCCCATCTGCCTCTGTTAAGAATCCACAGACAGATATTTATATTTGGAAACTAGTTTGAGCTGTCTAGTGAATATTTCATGGCACCCACAAGAGGACTGTTTCTCAAAGTCATTGGCATTGGTAGACACTGAGTGTATGATTCTTTTTTTGGTGAGAGACAGATGAGTAAATGGTTCTTTAGAAAGTTGAGAGAAATTTAAAAACAAAATTTTAAAAGAAAAATAGTTAGTTTATAGAAGGATAAATCTGGGGCAGTATTAATGGGTATATTATCTTTGCAGAATATTTTGATCATGTATTCCAGCTAGGGGTCCTCTAATATTTTTGAAGTTTTTTTTTTTTTTTCCTGAGAATGTCATACTTCAGAGGAATGGACAAATGCTACAACTGAGGGTGTGTCTTTCAAAAAAGTACTGGCAGAACAGGACATGCTGACAATGTATGAAGATCATGGCTGGACATCAACCAATTAAAGAGGCAACTCTTTCCTACTCATCTAGAATTGAAGTACAAGCTAAATAAACCTTGTTCAGACAAATGATACTGATAATGCTCTTCTAGGCAGCATTCAAATAAATTAATACTGAGCAAGAAATACATTGAGCTTCCTCCAGTTGACACCCATCTTCCACTGGAATCACTGTTCCACATAATATCCACATTAAGTATGACTGATATTTGCCTTTACAGCAGCGAAAAAGAATTATTTTTAAATAGACATTTGTTAGTCCTTGCAGTCATGCAGATAGGAGCATACAAAATACTGAATGATTCTACAAAGGTCAGAAGCTCCTTTTTTTTTTGCTTTATCTTGTAATAGAAAAACTAGGAGGAAATAAAAAAAGGCAATAACTGTCAAACTGATAAAAGGGAAAATTTGTGTATTTGCTGACCTCAGCAAAACTGAGGAAAAACCAAAAATTATACAGAAAGGATTTAGTCATATCTAAGAATAATAAAAATATTCACTGTCATCATGGGTTGACTTTCCAAAGAAAATCCTTGTTCCTGTGTTAGGCCCTAAGCAACTTTCTGCTTGTCTGGGTAACAGACAAACTTCTCTCAAAATCAATGGATTGTGTATTTACTCAATTTTATAAGTGTTGTAACTTTCAGTGAACACTCCAATACTGGCTGTTATTGGACACCCCAAAAGGATACTGATTGCTTTGAAACCAATATGAAAATATTTGGAGGAGTCTTTGCAATACTTACTCTATAGACTTTTATGTCTGAGGCAGATCTGTAGCCATCCTTGACAAAATGCTCACTGGGAGAAAAAAAAGTGCCTGATTTGCTCCATGCTTATTGAACATATTTACACATGATCAGGCTCTCATTCTTGATTCTGCAGTAGATGAGATATTGGTAGGTGTTAATTGTAGGTGTTAATAAGACAACATACAAGAAATGTTTTCTCCAGCTCTTTGGATCCAGAGTCATAATTGCCACTACTGTCAGAAATGGTAGGAGAAGACCTTGATGGGCTAACAGGATTCTCAGTTCCATGTCTTTTTAGTTTTTTACAGCTAGTGAAGACAGCCTGAAAGAAAAATCTGTGGGAGGTTTATTTTGTCACTGACTATGTTGTGTCTATTTCTTCCAAAAAACGGAAAACTTCACTTTGCAGCATCTTTCACTAGAAGTAACTTAATGCCAGAGTTTAAACAACATGGAAACACTCTACTGGGATCCTTTTTCATATTCTTATCTATGACTCTCGGCTTGCAGTTTCTAGCTACATGAACACTTGCATTTTTCATGTATTACTCAGACTTCATACCTTATGAATATGAACAAGAAACTGGCAAAACCTCACATCTCCTACAACAAAATTCAAATGCTCCCTTAAAGAAAAAAGCCCTGCATTCCAACTTTTAAGTGTAAAATTTCTTTGTGTACTTCCAACAGACTATTTATTTTACTGTCACATGGATAATGAGTGAAGCAGAAAAGATCCCCCAGCTAGGAAATGAAGGCAAACTTTTGAAGGTATTAAAGTGTACTGAAACACACGTTATAGTGGTAAGACTGAAAAAGAAGTCTATACCTTCAATGCCAGAGTAGTACAGACATGTACAGACTCATACTAGACACAAGGATATACAGTATTAATGCCACAATGAATGCTTTGTGCTGAGAAACTTGAAAAAGCAGCTCCCATGCTGTTAGTCATGTCCTGTCACCTCCAGTCCCCTCCAGCACCTATGGGCTATGTGATGTCCAAACTAAGGATCTTGTATGTGCACGGGGAGAATTCTGCACCTCAGAATAAGGGTCTGAGATGTGCAGAAGATTGAGCAGGAAACCTAAGAAAGACAATATGGAAAAGTTAAAATGCATCTTAAATTTTGGTGCTTCCTAAGATTTATGTGTGGTTTCATTCATAAATTACAGCTCTCAGCTCTCAGTTGTGAAGATCATCATTTTTCTCCCCTGTATTCAAGAAGGATAGACAGGATGGCCTGTAGTGCAGGACTTATCATGCTGGAAGCTTAAAGAGCAGTTCCCACATTACAGACTGGCAGGAGAGTTAACCAGAGGAACAGACCACATGTAAATCTACCAGGGCACAGCTGTTGGGTAGGTGACAAACTCTGTAGCACTGTCAAAAGAGGTGTACTTGTACCTCTGGCCAGAGGCAAACTCCAACACCATGTTAATGTCAGGCAATTTTGAGGTTTTGTGGTAGAGAAGTCCCTCAGTCTCTCAGCTGATCCCACCCTTCACACAACTGGTTCTGGCAGAAAGACCCTTGACATGTAAGAAGCCTTAAAGCTGTCAACTGAGATAAATACCCTACTGCCTTACTGAAAATTCAAGGGTCTGGCTCTTGCCAAGGTCATACAGAGATTAGGTAACAGAGGTCAAGGCAAGGGGGAAAAAGATCACTTAGAAATCAGACTGACAGTGCTGAGCATGGACTCTGCTTCACAGCATGCTGACTTCCATGCATAGACCCATGCAGGAACAAAATCACAGCTGTGCACTCTCCAATTCTGGGCTTCTCAGGTAGGCTAGGTGAAGTGTACAAATCAAGCTGTAGGCAGAAAATGTCTATTAAAATCTTCCACATGGAAGAATCATAATTGCCTTTTACACACATGAGCAGGGGCTTGGAGAGACGGGAGCTTTCTCTCAAGGCTTTCAGTTTAACAAAGGATGTGTCTGGAGGATAGTGAGGGAATGATAAAAACTGAGAAGGGAGAAACATTCACTCCTTGGCTGGGAAGTTATCAAACCTGTAGAGCCTAGGGGCTCTCTTCAGATGCATGAGCAGCTCCTGTTGAAGACAAGGGAAATGGTGTGTCTGTCTGTGAACAGAAGTTGATCCTGGCCCCAGGTACTTTAGAAGGAAGTGTTTTCTTGCCTCTTTCTAAAAAGAGAAGGTTCTTCATTCCTCTTTCAAAAGCAAAAAGTAAACATTCATCAAACATGTTATTACAGCCAGCCTTGGTGCGGTCTCCCCACCCTCTAGCCTTCCTCTCCCTATCTCCTTGTTATTTAAATAGAAAGTTAGATGGAATACACAACTTTAAAGTAACCTTATATGGCAATTTTGCTGCAGCAGTAAAAAATGATCAGTTTCTCTGTCAGACAGCCAAACAACACTTCTGCAATAATTTTTGCGCTGACTTCCAATCTTATGAACATTTGGTCAAAAGCATGTTGCTGTTACAGTCCCCATCTCAGCTATGATGTCTGAAGTTTACAACACTCTTTTTGAGTGAAAAACAGACCTGAGCCATCCCTGATAAAAATAGGAACAATGAGAACATCCCAGTGAAGGAATCCAAGCCAATCTTTACAGCATGTCAAGGCTAATTCAGGTCCCGGAGACGCGAAGTAGGCAATGTGTGCTTTACATGCTTAGTACAGAAGCCAGGTGAGTGAGAATAAACTGGCTACTCACAGAATGCTCACAAAGTTTGGCTGACACCATCATGTACTCAGGCACGGAAATGTGGCCTTCCTCTATTGCCTTGGCTCTGGCACGATGCCATGACGGGAGGAGGAGGGCAGTGACACCACAGTGTGGTAGGAGGGGAACCCAGAGCAAACCAAAGCACTACATCAGGATACTGGTTCATTGAGGGATGCTTAGATAAGGGTGAAAGTTAATTTTTTTAACTCAGATCCTTCTTGCCTCCATGAAAAGGACACCTTAGTCACAAAACATTCCAGCTGAGCAGTTGTAGGTTTTCCCTCTTTGCATGCACCAGAGAATTCAGAGATAGCAGAACTATACCCCAAACCTCTGTGAGCATCCCTACACAGCCAGCTTTTATTCATGGACTTCATTTTCATCCTAAAGAAAGGTTACACGTCAATTACTGTGTACAGTGCACTTCATTGAGAGATTACTGAACACCATCAATGAGGCTATAATAGAAGTCTGTACTGCAACAGGAAAATCCAGCAGTTTGACTTAGCTGATGGATGCATCATCCATTCCCAATATCCTGACTGCTATTGGAAATTAAAATGTTTCTTTCTTTAACTGCTTTGGACATCTCATCTGTTCTTCTGGCTGAATGTACCATTAAATGTCAGTCTATAGATGTAACATTTTGGGGAGGGTGAGTAATAAGCTAAATTGTTCCTATCTGAGTGAGGCACACAAATCTGAACACAGGCACATCAATAAATGGCTCAGCAGTCATAAAGACCAAGCAGGTGTGATGTCTCTTGGCATTGCAGGGTGCAGCACTTCCAAAATCTCTGAGTGGGTGAACTGTTCAGGGGTGGAACACACCTTGGTATGGGATTGTTGGCAGAAGGACTGAAAATGGCTCTGATTTTCTGTGGTAAGTGTTGGTAAATGGAGGTTGCTTACTGTGTTTCACAATATGCCCTCCTGAACTCTTATACCTTTGAATCCCTGCGAACTGCAGATGTTCTGGGGCATTTGTCTGGCAGGGGGTACTGTCAGGACAGGCAGAAGAAATGAGTTAAGGGCACAGAGAATTCTTGTCTGACTGCCCTGCAAAAGGTGGCTGGAGTGGGAAGAACTGCACTATTTTTCTCCTTAAACGTGTGATGCAAATATGAGGAGGGTACATCAGGACTCCTGGGGCATTTTTAATGACATCAGAAGAGATTATTTAACCTCGAGAGGTTAACATTTAATAACTAGGTTAGAACCTGCTGTTTTCAGACTTGTCAGTCTCCTACCACCGAAGAAATATTAAACATCTGTGAAAGCCATAAACTCGGAGAAAAAAAAACGTCGTGATTCAAACACTGGGTAAAAAAAACGTATAAGGAAAACATTTTCAGAAGTATCCTGGGATCATTTAAAATGGAAGGGTTTATAAATGAAGGCTGATACCTAAAAATGAATGCCTCGTGAGATTAAAAATATCTACTGGAACTTCTGTAGGTGATGCAATGTATGGGTTTAAAAAACTTTTTTTCAGTCTAGTCTAAAGTTATTTACACATCTTGAAGATTTTTGGCCTTAAGCAGCTAACTCCTTTTTTGCATCTAAATTCCCTCAGGTCCCTGGGTATCTAAGGGAGACTTAGTCTTCTGTGTAACTAAGGTGCTTTTGAAAATTTGCAGGAATTGCTTTTGCTCTGACACGTCTGTTTGTAAATAAATGGAAATTCACTACACACTGACATTAAACTAACAAAGGAAAGCAGCAGCATGCAGGAAAATGGTGTGTTTGCAAGAGTCTGCAGTGTACATGAAGAATAGTAACCAGTGGATTAAGAGTTAAAACAGAAATTGGTGTATAAAAATCACAGAGCCATATGAGGAAGCACTTGTAGAACAAACACAAAAATAAAGCTTGCACCACAGCTCAGACCAAATTGAACCAGACCTGCACAACATCTGGTCTGGAGATGGTGTGCTAGCAGCTGAGTGGCAGCATCTCTTGCAGCCTGACAGGCAGTCAAGAGAAGGTACGTCTCAGGCTGACTTGGAGGCTCTTGTGCTCAGCCTGGCTGGCTGGGGGATGCCTGCTGTGCTTGCAGCCTGCAGTGGGGGCGTGTTGTGTGCCTATGGCCTCAGACAGGGCTGCCCATGGAGAGGAGGCAGGGGAGGCTGTGAGAAAGGCTGCAGGGAGGTGGGGAGACAGGTGTGTGGCAGCAGAGGACACAAAGCTGTAGGGTAGGGAACGCAGGGTGGGTGGCAGTAGCTAGGGTAGGTCACATGTAATTACAGATGGAAACACAGGAGACAGTGTGGCTGTGTAGAGGAGCAGAAAAGTGAGGTCCAAAGCTGGTGTGCAAAGTCTCGCCTGCCACTGAGCTGGGCAGCCATGAAGTAAACCAGAGCATTACGCCAAGTTGCTTACACATCCCCAGGCCAAGAAAGGATGATGTCCACCCTTCACAGAGTGCTCAGGCCAAGCTGCACTAAGTCCCAAGAGTGGATAGCAGCTGTTTGGAGAACATGGCCAACAGAATGGATCGATGAACAAGAGCACAGCCAGGAGCCATGGCAAGGTTAACGGGGTGGTGAACTGCACATTGTGTGTGCCAGGGAGGATCAGATCCCCTCAACTGATGGAGTCACAGTCAGTCATGCAGACCTGATGCTTCAGTGCTGAAGGCAGCAGTAACTCCACCACTGAGACCTCCGAGACAGTGACAGTCGAGGCACCCAGCTCCACTTTCCTCAAGGCCGTGGAGCTGAGGCAGCTAGCTACCCTTTCTCAAACTCTCCCCAGATCAAATGGAAGCAAATTACCACCATTTACTTGTTTTCCTTTTTTTAAATTGCCAAGACTGCTGAAAACTTCCATTTTGAAATGTCACAAATATACAAGAAAGAAAAATGTTTTTATTTTACTTATTCTTTTTCTCTGTTTCAGAGATCTGACTTGGATGTTGGTTTCAAAATCCTCAGTGGCTTATGATAAATTGATCTTGCTCTTCTCTGAGTGCCTCATGAAGCTGAAAAAGGACAAGCTTACTTTGGACCACTGAAAAAAAAGGGAAAATAAACAGCAACATAAGTACAGACTGTATGAACTAATTTGTCAAGTCACTCTGTCCAGTGTCCCAGATTTATTCTGGACTTCTCCCATGTGGTCTTGCATTATCTCCCCTTCTTCTCACCTTGCAAAGGTTCCAGTCCTGCCCAGATCTCCACATAACGTCTGCGAAACATCCAGAAGTTGCTTTGGTCTCTCACTGTGATTTAAGTTGTAGTCTTCTTATGTTGGGGCTCTGCTGTTGCTAACACTCCTATGCTTAACTGCCTCACATAGCAGAGTTTAGCACATATGCAAGAGTTGGCAAGACAAGCTATTTGCTAGAAACACATTATATGAGAGCTATAAATATTTGAAAAGTGGCCAAGAACAAGTTTTGAAACTATAAAAGTAACATTGGGGGTGAAATGACAACTTTCATTGTCAAAAGAGCAGTGCTTTATTACAATTTACTGCTTTTTTTATTTCCTTCCTAGAAATTAGTGAAATATTAGAAGAAAAATATTGCAGAAAGTTTTCTTTCACATAGCTTCTACATTTTCCTGGAAACAATCATTGTCTTCTTTGTTTCAGACACTGAAAGAACCAAGATATACCAAAATACTCAAAGAGTGGTAGCTATGCTTGAGCATAATCTGGAAGCATTATGCTTGTGGCTTAAAAGATCATTATTTTTAAATGCTTTTGTTTCAGCCAGTGTATAAAAATATCAGGAAAATCAGAATGATCCTGGAAATCAGCTTTGTGATGCCTTCTCCATTAAGATTACTTATTCAAAATCATGGAGAAATTGATTCAACACAGAACATGATCCACATCATACAACATCTCTTCTTGTCTAGATGCAACAAATCACAACTTTTGACAAAAAGTACATAAAGGAGCTCACAAAAGAGATTGTAGGAAGGAATGATTCACAGAAAACAACATATTTAAATGGCAGGAGAAGGCCAAACACAGCATCTATCACTATAAAAAGCGGAGGAAGGAAAATTGCTGAAAGAAGGAAGCCAACAACCTAGATGTAAATACATGGAAGAAAACAAGAAGATGAGCCAACAGCCAGTGAGGATTTGTTAGAGAGAAACCATACCAACCAACTAATTCATTTCAGGAGGATGATAGTATATTTTTCCTTTGTGGTTAGGGAAAAACATACACATAATATAATTTAATTTTAACTCTTTTTTTGTGGGGTACCACAGGAAGACAACATGAGCAAGCTAAGGGAGTACAGAATGGATGCACATGTCACAGGGGAGTTAAAAACCTGGTAGGAAAGCTGTATTTGGAGAGAAAACATGAATGGTTCTGGAGTTTTACAAGTGTTTGTCCATGATGAAGTGATATTTAATATTTTAGTCAATGACTTCTAGGATGGAAAAAAAGAGGATGATTATTAAAATCTGGAGATGATGACCAAACTAAGTTGCAAGTGTGTCAGAAGACAGGATAAATCTGGAATGCTCTAGATTGGTGATGGAACTGGAGTTATAAAGAGATTGTAATTCAGCAGGGACAAGTAGAAAATACATGGACAGGAATAATCACCATGAATAAACTCAGGCTCAAAAATGACTCTATAGGTAGCATTTCTACTGAATCTTAATGCTCAACAAAAGCCAGTAATTTCATGCTATTTTGTAAAAGTTAAATGCTGTATCAGAAGTTATAATAGGAAGAAGTGAAATAGACTTTGACATCTATTCATAATTCCATAAAGCTTCAGCTTTCCATATTTGAACATCTGTCCAGTTTTGGGCAGAACACCTCAAGAAATGTAGGGATCAATAAAAAGGAATGCAGTGGAGTTAATGAAAAAAGTATAGAAAAGCTAAATCTCTAGCAGCAGATTGAATGAGTTCTGATTGTAGCAGAGAGCAAAGGCATGGCTGACTCTTCAAAGCCCACAGCAAGGCAGACAAGCAGCGACAGGCTTACATTATGACCAGAAATATTCGGGTTAGCTGTAATTTAGAAAACTTTTAAAAATTTAGAGTACTAAAATGACAGAATAGATTTCCTGGTGATGAGTTTTGTTGGTCTTTAGGGACATGTTTAAAAATACCTGTGATGAAGGAGAAAAGTACCACTGATCTTTCATCCAGGACAAGAAGTGGAATTCTTAAGGGGATATAGAGGCAATGATATTAACTTTTTCTCTAAAGTGCTTTTATAAAGCTTATATAAAGAATTGAGTTTGAAACTGTTACTGATGTTTTAGTCCTGGAAGAGTGTTCAAAATGTCCATTCAGGAACTGGATCCTCATTTTAACTGGGACTGTGTAGTGAAATATTCCCTCATGTATCAAAAACTTCAGACAGTAATAGTGGATGAGCTTGTAAGATCAGGTCGCAACTGGCTTTGCTAATACTTACCAGAAACTGCTGTCTTTGTAAGAGTTTTTGTTGGAATTGCATATAAACAGATCTGTTACCTTGCACAGTCCAAAATTATGACCTTGGCTGAAGTGATGTTTTCTTGAATCCATTACTGGAAAGGAACATTACAAGAAAAATTGCAGGCAGCAATGGCTTGAAAGTAGAGAAGGAGCCAACATCAGGATCACTTTCCTGCTCTGGAAATTCTGCCCTGAAAAGGAGAGCTTTCAATCATGCAGCGGAAGTATTGAAACCTGAGAAAGACTGAGACAAGATCAGCAGGGTTGTATCAGGAGGAGCTTATTATGGAATAAATTCAGTACCAGACTTGATATGTGATGATTCAGTGACATGCCCTCTATACTGAGCCATGGCTAGAAGTGCCAGTCCTGAAGGATGCACCTAAACCAAGCACACTCAGCATTGCCTTGGTGTGGGCCTAAAAGCTAACTTAAAATAGTCAAACTTGCAGAGGAAAGCTTGGATGGGAAGATGTGGTTCTGACTCCATGCACTCTCCCCAGGGACTTGGGACAACTCTTCATGGTGGAGGGGCTGCTGTGGCAGATAACTGGCACAGAGACAGGCCACTGATGTGTAGGAGATGTGAAGCCATTTGCTGAACAGTGTATGAAATCATCGTAACTATCAGTTCAGTGGCATGTGTGAGTAAAAAATAAAATCTGAAAAAGCAAAATAAAAGGATAATTGTGACAGCAGAAAGGATGAACTGGGGTGCTGAGTCTCTGAAATTAGAAAGATAAAACATTATTAAATCTCTCTCCCTGATTATGCAGGACTTTTCCCTTATGGTATGGCCTCCAGTGTATTGCCAAAGCTTGTTTAAAATAATTCAGTGGCTTCTCATGGGATGCAACTTGCTAGCTAATCATTTGTATTTCTTTTTTTTCCTGATTCTTCTACCCACAATTTTACATCCTACTATCTTAGCCCTTGGATGACCTGCATACAAATTCCTTTCCATAAATGAAACTTGCACCTTTCAAAAAACCCATATGTTGTTGTCACATCAGCCTCCCATTTCATTCTGGGTTGGTCAAGGCTTCAATATAATGTTCATTTTTATTTCTGGCAATTTCCTTTCATAAATCAGTCCCTCCAGTGCCTTAAACACATCTGTTACTTTTCTCTGAATGTCTTCCAACATATCAATATCTTTTTGGAATACAAAGACCTGGGATTATATCCAGTGTTTTAGGTGAATCATTACTTCAGAAGGATTTTGCATTATTAAGTCCTGTTAGTAATTGCAAAAAATTTAAAAAGCTACATTCCAGCAACCCTGAGCCATAAGATGCTGGTGGTCTGTTCTGTGTGGCGTGAATAACAGCACTGTCTGCCTCACGTGGGACATTGCTAGGGGAAAAAGCCCTGATGCTCAAAGTAAACTAGACCTGCTTCTTGGTCCTCTGCAGCCTTTTTGACCTGTGAAGATTATAAATTCTTCATCAATATTTTCTAGTCCAGCTTAATTTTTTAATAAGGTAGTGTGTAGATATGGTGGCGAAATTCACCTCTGTGCAGATAATCTGCGTGATGTTTAAATTTCATTTTGAGACCTGTTTTGAGGTCAGAGATGTTCTGAGAATAGACTGCAGGCTTTGCACTGACAATATGCTGTTAGTCACTTCTCTGTAAGCAGATCACAACATATATTAAGGTTTATTTTTTAACTCAGTTTTATGGTTCTTTTCTTCCTTCTCTTGTAGCATGTTTCCTGTAGGGTACAGTTAACATCAGGCACAAGGAAGGAGAAAGACAGGATGCTGTAATGGGAAGAGCATAACACAAGCAGGGTTCCAGGCCCCTCCTTTCCTATATCACCTTGAACTCATCCTGACCTGGCTCTGGGACCCGTGCTTGGCAGAGCACTTGTGTTCATACACTTCCTTTGGTTAGTCAGTCTCCCCCAGCACTTATGTTGCTGCCTTCTTCATCTGCTAGCGATCCTGCCTGAGTTTCTTATTACACACAGGCAGATACGGAACATCAGCATACAGCAGCTCTGCCTTTGGGTGCACGGGACACACCAAGACTTCAGCAAACACTGTTCCCATTTTCTCAGCCTAATCAAGGATGAAGCAGTGCCCTACTTTGCACCCAACTCTAAAAGCAAGTGGCTGATACTTCAGGAACATTGCCAGGGTGGTTATCTCCTTGTGGGATTTTATTTTCAAGGAAGCTGTGATCAAGCTACTTTTATAGACCTCCTCGGCATGTTGCTCTTCCTTGCTGACAGTCACATTTTGAATTCCTGTAAAGAGGGAACTCCACACACCACCACGTGAACACACACCATCAAATGGCAATCTGAAATGTGCCTATTCCTCTCTCTTGATGTCCTTTGTTCTTGGCGTGCTGATTGTGATTTTTCCCTTTCTTCCTAGGAACAAGAATTAGGGTAAAGCACAAGCCTGATAACTCTTATGTGGATAAATGGCCCAGTCAAAACCAATCACAAAACCTGAGGGAGCTGGAGGACTCTTGTATGGGACTGCAAGCACAGGCCTTCTGCTGCCTGAGAATCTGTAAAACAGATTTAGTTGCTTTAAAAAGACAGCTGGACTCTTATCACCTGCTGTGCTTGCATTCTTCCCATCATTGTTGATATAACTTAGATTGGAATCTGAGTCTCTAATAAAACATTTGAGTGTTTTATTTTGCATTTTATTTTGTTGTGTTTTCTTAATGCACATCAAAGTCATTCATAATTCCCAGAATTTTCTACACTGAACTGTTTGCTTAAGCAAAGACTCTAGTGATGGTGTGAATTATTTATTTATACAGTCTACTTTTAAGTTGGGGCCAACATTAATTTGGCTGGGTCACTGGCATTGTGGATTTAATTGCCATGTAAATAGCTATGGAGTCTATGTCTTTAATTAGTGTGCTAAATTCTACACAATTTATGAATAAAATATACTCATTTTGACATTTTAAAACAGTTATTTTATTAATGAAGAATTTATCAGTGTTATGCCAATTCCCTTGCCTTTTGTTAATTATATGCCTCTCTTGCATTTTCTGATATGTTAATTTTGTTTGGTATAAATATTTGTCCTCATTAAGAAGAATACACTGTCAATGTTGACTCACTCTTTTCCTCCCAACAGATAACTTAAATGGGACATCTTTTTTTTCATCTTGTTACTCTTACTGATTTGTAAAAATCATCTAGCTTGGTCTTTTGTAAAATCCTCTTCACCCAAGCAATGGCCTGGCTTTCTCTACTGTGGTACGCATGCCATGTTGAAAGGGTATTGGGTAGGATTTAGCTAGCTGCATTTCTCACAGGAGGGAATAAAGGGACAAGTTTTGCTGAGATACCCTGTCCCTTCTGTGAACTTCTGCTGCTAGATTGGTAATTCACACATGATGCATGCTGAAAGGTTTAAAGTATGCAGATATGGAACAAGGGGCATGAACAGAAGAAGCTGTGGTGCCAGAGGGCTTCTAGAGCAATGGGAAAGCCATAAACTTATACATGAATAGATATGTCCCTCAGAAAAGCAAGTGCTTTTTTAACCTCACATTCCTAGCTAGGGTATTTCCGACTCCCTTTCCCTCTTAAAGAACAGGAGAGCAAACAACAAAATAAAATTGACATACGACCACGAGTCTCTTTTGTCACACAGCTTGCTTATTTTTGCTTGCACATGAACTGGTATCATGCCAAGACCACCAGGGAGGTACAAGGGATGTGCTGATGGGGGGAAGGAGAGAGAGCGGAGGAGGCAGGTGTGAAATGTTCAGAGAAGGCAACAGCAAGTCTGACTCTGCAAAATGGGAGGGGTGGGAATGGCAGCTACAAATAGTTGCTTAAAAATCATCTTCATTTTAAAAACATGAAATCCCCTGGTTTTATCAGGCATCTACACAGTTGTTTGACATGAAAGCTGATAAGGGAGGCCAGGCTGAATGCTGAAGATAAAGCTTGCTGATGAGAAAGAGGCAAAATATTGACCTCTGGCATGATTTGGGATAAGAGTTCAAGAAAATAGACAGGGAATCATAGAATAGGATCATGGAATCATTAAGGTTGGAAAAGACCTCCAAGACCACCAAGTCCAGCCTTTGACTGAACACCACATTGTCAATGAAATCATAGCACTGAGTTCCAGTCATTTCTTGAACACTTGCACGGATGGTGACTCCACCACTACCCTGGGCAGTCTGTTCCACTGTTTGACAACCCTTTCAGTGAAGAAATTCTTCTTGATACAAAGAAGAAGCAAAGTAGTTCTTGAAAGCACCTTTAAAAGAAATAAAAACTATGTAATAATTGACTCAATTAATGTATCATAAAGATGAAAAAGAACCATGCACTTGCATAATTTTTATAAACACCCTGAAATAGTGTCACTTTTAAGATGTTAGGAAATGCTGTCAGTTGGGTGAGAACTTATAAAGAAATACTGCCTAAGTTCCAGGTATTACATTGCAAAGAAGTCAGGGTTGTCTTGTATTAGGGGGTAGAAAAGCTGGCATGAACATTTTCTCAATACTGAAAGAAAAACACCTTAGCAGAATCCTTTTTTTTTTTATGGGCCAGTCACATATAAAACCTGCATTAATAGTGACAATGAAAAGCAGATGTTCTGAGTTTATTAGATTGCTTTGAATAGACTCTATCAAATATTAAGCCAGATTCAGCTGAGGTTACATGATCTTGTACCTCTTGGCCTCTTATGGCTGTTCTGAAGGATTCGGTACTTCCACCAGTCCTTGTCAGTACATGCAAGCTTTCTGTTTAATTATGCCTTTCCTGTTACAGCTTCTAACCTATGCCAGGTCACAGAAAAATGTCAAGAGAAGACAAATCAAAAGAAGCAGTCACAGCTGAGAGTCTAAACACAACAGCCACACTGTTAAGATGCAAACAAGTCTGTGGATGCAAAATTTGACATGATTCCAAGGACACAGATGAGAAAAGCCACTGGAGAATAGAACTACTGGGAGCTATAGGCAAGCGACATCAGGGTCAGGAAATCCCCTGAGACAAATATATCTGGGCACTGGTACAGTGCCCAGGGAGTGTCATGTTTACTTGTCCAGAAGCAGGGAAGTCAGGAAGGAGTGGCCTGAGTCTGTCTCAGGGAGGTTCCGATCAGGCCACAAGTGGTGTGCAGGGCATGTACCACAGGAGCCACCAAGCCACCAACAGCCCACCAGCTGTCCTGCGTGCTCCATGGCTGATGCACCACAGCACTTGCAGCACCTCTGCCACTTGGGGTGGTTAAGATCATGCACCAGAAAACTGTGGCATCTCCCTGGAAGAGGGTGTCTCATCCTGATGAAATGGTATGGTGAAATGGAAATGCATTTGGCTAGAAGAGATATATCACTACTTGGAATGAGTTGTAAGCTGTAAGATACATTTGCCTGTGAGAACTGTGGATGCCAGTGTGGTTCAGATGGGAATGGCCACAGGGTTGGACTGAGATGCATCTCATAACACGTGCTGGTCCTCCCTTGTGTGATCACTGCCTATCCACAGCAGCAGCTCAATTTAGCAGGCTGGATGTGCATTCATTTCAGAGACAAGGAGTTTTTAATCAGCAGTTGCACTGAAAGTCTGGAGATTATGTGTCCATGGTTATGTGTGGGCATGCATTTGCTTCACGCTTCACTGACACAGTGGCCATTTTGACCTGAGGGGTTGTATACGAATATCACACCTTGGATCACTCCTTGAGCTCTGGAATTCAACACCCTCACAGGCTCTGTATTATTGTCCAGATTATGTGAAAATATTTTTCAGTTCCTACATATTTTTCCTGCTGCAGATATGCTGTAAGTAAATCAAAATATTCGGGTTTGCCTATCTACTGAGGTAAGAGTATATGTCAAAAGGCAGATGGAGAATCAGGGCCTGCACATGGATGATGTAGATCCCGCCTGCTGTAAGTCACCTAGAAACATGGAGAATCTCTTCTGACTCTTGAAGTCTTTAGCACATGGATTACTTTCCGTTGCAGACAAATTTCAGGTCATCAGTTGCTTATTTCAGTTGCAGTAAAAATGAGGATTTGAACATAGATTTAAAAGTAATCCGAGAATAATCCACTGAGCTCCTTGTTGAGCCATCTCCACCTGTTTATACTATTTGAATTTTGCCATTTTTGGACTGTGACTACATTCACATTTCCCTTTCTACTACTATTGTATATTTTTCTATTATGCGCTAATTTAACATATTTTTAGGTGCTTGCAGGCTTCCTCTGAAATTATTTGATCACATACATTTGTGGAGTGCTTTAATGTCATCTGCTACTTACTTTTGTAGCCTGCATTTTAGACAACACTGTGATTTGTTTGAACATTAATTTCTTTTGTGGATGGAAGCCAGCATATTGCTTTCACATCACAGATCTGCACTCAATTGTGTAACATTTGGATCAGGAACATTTAGGATTAAATATGTTTTCTAAATGTTTTGAGAAAGCTTTACTCGACATAAGCTCTGCTGCAGCATTCGCACTTTTCAGGTAACTGATCTCAATGCTCTGAACAGCAGGACTTTGAAGACTTCAGCCAGGAGGTGACATGATTAGTTAATCTTGCTTTTTCTCTGTGTTTCTTTTCATCTCCTCTATTTTACTACATTTGAAAATTAAAACAAATTCTGCCGAGAGCAAATTTGTTTGCATGTTGCCCTTTGTTTGCACTGACATTTATATATTTGCATACGATTGGCATTCCTTCTTATGCTGAAATCAATTCTGCTTTAGTATCACTCCAGTCTAAGGAAGGGATATCCTACCGTGGCTTCAGCACAATAAAGACTGATGGAAGTGTCAATGATTTCAGCTGTGTTTTGTATTGCAGAGTTACTCACGCCCTATTCCATTTAAGAAGAACAATTCCAAGAAACAGAGATGACAGGATAAAGGTCAATGGTCAAAGATGTGAGGTCTTTAGTGAAGTGTACTGCAATAGGAAAAATTACTGATGATATCTCTGTGCTTCTCTTTTTTTTTTTTAAATGAAGTGAATGATGTCCTGGTACAAAGAAATTTCTTTACAACATTGCATTCTGTTCCGTAAATGTTTCTGCAATTGATCACGAGACTTGATTTACGAGGACAGAGATGAACCACACAAGGGTATACAGAGAAGGATGCTCTAGGAAATTATAAGAACCCACATTATAGGAAGTCCATTAGCTTTCACTTCCTAAATAATTAAACAGTACACTCATTCACTTTATCTCAAGAAGTGAAAATGGATCTTTTACAAAGGGCACCCTCTTTCACTGAAGAAAACATGTTTTCTCCATGTAAAAAACAGAGTACAGCTTGTAATGTGTAGCAGAAATTCTGAGAACCTGTAGAAATCAATCAAATATCATTACAAATGCACACTAAAAACTAGAATTTCTCATTATACTGACAGTCAATATTTATACAAGTCAACATGAAGTGATAACTCTATAGTTATTTGTGAATCAACTTTCATCAGAGTTTATCAGATATTTTTCAATACAACATGTTTTCTTTAAAGAAAATCTGTTGTTCCTTGAAAGTAAAATGCTTGCTGTAAAAGAATAGCTCAGGTTCACTGAGCTGATGAGTGGTTTGAAAGCCAGTTATCTTAGGGCTGTGCCCAAACACACCAAGCAACATTGCAAAGAAATTTCTTTGTACCAGGATATTTTACTTCATTTTAAAAAAATAAATTAAATAGAAGCATAGAGATATAATCAGTAATTTTTCCTATTGCGCTAAAGACCTCACATCTTTAACTGTTGACCTTTATCCTGTCATCTCTGTTTCTTGAGATTGTTTTGCTTAAATGGAATACAGCATGTGCAACTTTGTAATACAAAACACAGCTGAAATCATTGACACTTCAATCAGTCTTTACTCAGACAAAGCTTTTAGGAACTCTGATTTTTTGACTTTGTGGGAGGAATTCTGGAAGCCTAGAAAACTTCAGTCGTGTCAGATTTCCAGATCACTTAGCCACTTCACTTTACATTGAGGTCTTTTCAGTCTGTTCTTTAATCTTTCAGTATAGCCAAGGTAACAACACAAATAAAGAACTGCTGATTATTCAGTTCCATAATCAATAATTCCAAGATGAGATATTCTGTGTTTGCTCTTTATTTAGTAATTTTCAAATTTTAATTTTCATTCCAAAATAACAAATCTTTCACTCTTTCAGAACTTTGTACAACGTTAGTAATTCAGAATTTTGAGTTGCTATAATCACAATAATTTAGAGTTTCTAATTTTTTTTTTTCTGGAAATGTTTGTAAAACATTTGAAATGTCCATAATTGTGCAGATTAGTCTGAAAATTCAGACCAAGCCCACAAGGTTTTATACATTTTTAGGTGCATTTATTCCTCTTCTGTTTTCATTTTTCAGTTATTCAGTAAGGAGGGATAAAGAGTAGGATATGATTCTGATGTCTGTACTGTGTAAAAAGTATTAGCAAGTGGTGATCAATTAAAATCAGATTGCACAGAATGATATTTCTTTGCATAAATTATTTTCAAATATGTAATATACCAGTGGAGTATGAGATATAAATTACAAGATATTGGGTAATTTCCTGCCTCAGTAACTAATAGAGACTACTAATTTGACCACTTCTAGGAAAATCGATCAGCTACAGATTCTGATCTTTATGCACAGGACTGCATATTCTGAGCATTTAAAGACATATGGCAGAAGGCTACTCAGCTTCAGAAAGGTACACCCCAAGTCTTAAATGCTCAGCACTGAGTCAGCCAGATACTTTATGGGTTTGTGTCCCTTTCTCAAGTAGGAATGACGGCCAGAGGAGGTGTACAAATTAAAGGGACAATAATTCCCTCTGTTACTGCTAGTAAAGCGTTGATGGAAAGGGTATACAGCAAACAACATCAGCAATGATTAGTTGTAGTCAATTGTACAGGTCTCAAACATTGGATCTACTGGGTGTTCTTGGCCACCTTGGCCACCACTAAGGCCAGTAGAGTCCTCCTGCAACACCCAGCTTGGGTGTGCCACACAGAGAATGAAAGGCAAAAGGCATTCAAGCTTCTCCTGCCAGAAACCACATGCATGTGGTGAGACCACGTGCCAAACAATTATCTCCCAACAGTCAACGTCTCCCTATTGTACCTGCTAACCTGCTTCACCACCGCATTGTTCAATTTTTCATTGCTCTCCTTTGTTTTTCACTGCTTTTCTTGTAACTTAACAGCTGTGAACAAAATCTGGATACTTGATCCCTACTAAAGACTGAAAAAGGAGCTTCATGAAAGCATGGTGTCTCTTTTTGATCATTACTGGTACATTTATAAATGACAATTCCTTTATTCAAGTGGTTTAACAAAGACAAAAACCATCTTAAATGTGCTAGCACTTTTACGAGTGAAAAACGAAAACTTTACGATGGTAATATCTAGGAAGTCTCTGAATAGAAATAGCTGCAAAATGTTCTGTCTATAGTTTTGTCCAATATGTTTCAATTTGTGGCTCTAGCTGTAGTGTCCATTTGGAGACTCCCTAAAATCCCTATTGATGGATTTCCAGATTCGGAAAGAGTTGAGAAGCTACCAGCCTTCTGAAAATCAGTCTGCTCAGAGATGTCATTAGACTGACAAAACCTGTGACCTCCAAACCCACTTATCAGCTATACACACTAATTGTGGCCTACAAAGAGTCTTCAGACTTCATTGCAAATCATTGTGTTGCAGAGACAGAACAAATAAAGAAACAAGTTTATGCTGAGTTACAGCTTTGTTTCTGCACTGAGATGCAGAGGGTGGAGAAGCTATCTATGCATTTACCAATCTATGACCATGAAATATTATCAACCCTCTTTAAAAATACTTCTTGATACTAGAATAATTCAGAGGTGGTTTATTGTTTATTGGGTTTTTTGTTTGTTTGTTTGTTTGTTTGTTCATTTGTTGTTGGATTTTTTGTTAATCAGGAAAGAAAGATTTGATAATAAGCAGGCAAAATTTCTCAGGTCAGATTTCACAGGTTTCTGGGTTGGATTTTGTAGTGAACTTCATCTCAGTGCTCTATCTAAAGAATTCTGTACTTGCACTGAACTTAGTAAGACTGCTCATGTGCATAAAATTAAGTATGTTCTGAAAATGAGCTGGGACAAGGTTTCTCTATCTTACCATACTTTGCTCAAAATAGACACCCAGAGAGATTTGCAAATGTGCACAGGCAGGGTTCAGTGATAATTTCTATAAACTTGTCTTTTCTTATTAAATTCGGAGGAGAAAAAAGCAAGTCATGTACTCCAGATGAACATTTGTGCAGCATTAATACACCTGGGTGTCATTAATACACCTTGTGTTTCCCCTGGAGCACAGATGGAGAAGTACAGGACCTCTGGCATGAGTAGGCAGCCCTTACCACTTCTGGCAGTGGGGTGTTTCATTCTGCCACTTCCTGCAGGGCTGAACTAAATACAGACCCCATCTCTGATGACAGCTGAAGGTGCCACTTTCTAATCTGCGACGTCTGCAGCTGCATGTGGCATCTCAGACTACACAGGCACTTTTTTAAAATTACATTTTTATTGCATTTTTTCAATTAGAGAAAAACAAACCTATTTGACAGGCTGAGAAAGCTGGGGCTGTTCAGCATGGACAGGAGCAGGTTGTGTGGAGACCTCATGCAACCTTCCAATATTTGAAGGGGGCCTTCAAGGAAGGTGGAGAGGGACCCTTCATCAACAATTGTAGTAATAGGACAAGGAGTAATGGGTTCAAACTGAAAGAAGGCGAATATAGGTTTATACAGAATAAATTATTTACTGTGAGAGTGGTGAGGCACTGGAACATGATGTCCAAAGAAGCTGTGGATGTCCCATCCCTGAAGGTGGTCAAGGCCAGGTTGGATGGGCTCCTGAGCAACCTGGTCTAGTGGGAGGTGTCCCTGCCCATGGCAGGGGGGTTGGAGCTCGATAAGCTTTAAGGTTCTTTCCAACACAAATCATTCTATGATCCTATGATTGTATGAAACTAAAAAATGCAGCCTATTTTACCTGGATCCCACACTAGGACACTTACAGGGCAAAGTCAGCTAGATATCTTCAAACATCAATCACTGTGACCTTTTTGGTGGCCTCTGAGGGAAACCAGTATGTAGAAAAGCTTTAGAAGGCAATTGTAGGAGGCCTGTGAAGAACCACATATAATATGTGTAACTCTTTCCTTGTAAATGGTGAGGGCAGAACCTTTTCAAGGGACTGAACTTTTCAATTTGAGCATCATTGCTGACAAAAATGATGGAGAACAAATTCTGAGCAAGACTTGCAGACTCTACTTTTTTAATACAAAAATTTCCTATAAAAGATTTCTCTATATAATACATCCAAAGAAAGCCCTGAAAATCCTCCACTACAGGAGTATATGGATAAGAACCAAAAACATGCCAGTTAAAAACCACCCTCACAATGGGAAAGCAGTTCAAATACCAATGCTTTTAGGTAATAATACCTATGCTTTTAGGTAATAATTACAAGACTCTATTTCTAGTAATAGGGTTATGTAGGTGAGGCAAATACTGATTGATGGTGCCCGGAGATCACTTTCATAACAAGGTACAGAATGCAAATGCTTTGTGGAAAACAGCAATTGGTTCAGTACCCAGTTGGTTTTATGCAGATTGATATCTAGGTTTCCTGAGTAACCTTAAGGCTAAGTACAATACAGAAGGTAATTCATTATCACAACTTCCCCAAATATATTACCTCATTCACACATGTATTTTGAGATTTAACACTGAACTCTGCTATCCAAAATGTCTATCAGGTCTTCAAACAAGCAACAGACACTCCTGGAGGTTCTAGGAGAGTGTGAGAGTTGAGCAGAGTGGGAATATGTGTAGCATGCTTCCCTCCACTGCTCTCCCCTTTGTTTCAGTTCCCTTGGGAGCTGGTGGCACCAGGGAGCTCCAGCATTATCTGAGGAGAGGCATCAGTTCTGACAGATGCAAGGACATACTGCATGGGGGGCAGCAATTTGTATGTACTGTATTTACTGACTGCAGTGCTTAGATCTGAGGCGGTGACTGCTTTTTTGCTAGACTTGCTTTCATGAAAAAGCTGTGGATTGACTGAGAGCGATACAGTTATGCACCCTTGGAGATCGGGAAGTTGAGCCCTTGAACCTGCAAGCTTCTGGGGACCCAGCTGAGATCTGAACTTTGTGCCTGCTTAGCAGGCAGATGTTTGTCAGGGTTCTGCGCCCATCCCACCAAATTCCAAAAGAAATCCTGAAACTCCTAAACCAAAATCCTGAAGTGATTTTGCAAGGCAGGTTCAGCTTGAGGTATATGAACTTCGTAGATCAAGATTACCCCTGATTTTTAACACACTAGTCCTCAAGAGAAAATGGGATTCCCAAGGCCTTCATTGGGAAAAGCAAAACAATGCTTATTCCAGTTGTAAGGTATAAATTGATTAGGAATCTCTTAAAGTGAACTTCTTGACCTGAAACAGCCAAACTCCCTTTATATTCTACTCCCAAAAGCATTTTCCCCTCTAAGGCCTTCCACTGTAGCATTGCTGTTCACAGCAATCAGTATTCTGGAGCACAGGCTCTTTCCTTTCTTAATGCAAAGCCCTACTTACACTTCATTCAGTAGGCTGTATGGCAATGAGAACTGTTTGCAACCTTCACTGTCAGTGAGAAGTCCCAGGGTAGCTCTCCCTGGTTCTTGGCTGGTTGGGTGCCCTGCACATGGCCCCCTTCAACTGGGGAGAAAAACCCCAAATGATACCTTTCCAATGTGCAGTTAAACTGAGCTAAATTAACACAATGGAGTTTCATGTGAAGTTGGCATTCCTCCGGGATCTTTTCTGCTGGCCTTTAACAAAGATTCTAAGTAGTCATCAACTTTGCAGTATGTCAGAATGTGGAGGTTGAAGAGCTGAAGCAGCACCTCCATAGGCGCACAGCTCACAGAGTTCAACACAACAGCAGTTCCATGTGTAGCAGGGCCATATGGCTCAACATGGTCTTTTAATTAAGAGGTGTGGCTGTTGTTACTTTGATTACAGCGTTACTGTGGTGTGACAGATCAGGGTGCCCCTGAATTAGTCAAGTATCTCCAAGGACTTAACCCCTGAGGAGATCAAAATGTCCAGCACCCTCTGCAAGGTGACACACAATGTCAAGAAGGAGCCAAGAACAGAAACTAACTATTTTCAGGAACCTGTGTGATGTAGCCAAAGGAATATACTCTGGTTTGTACATTTTGCTACAAGCATTTATACCCTGCTGACTACACATCCTTTGACAAAACTTGGTCAGGAAATAGTTAATTATTTGAAAGAAAATTATTGAAATAAGTTAGTGTTCTCCCAGAATTTCACCTGTACATATAGTTCGTCCTGAGAAATTCTGAAGCTTCAGGCTATGTGGATGTGAAACATAACTTAGTATGCACTAGGGAGAGGAATCCTGCATTAGGTTCAGCTCCTGTCTCAACTATGTCTGATTATGTTCCCCAGTTTAAGACTTGTTACTTGATTTGAAAGCCTGTTACGTCTCAGGAAACTTATACATATAACTTGTAGCTCCTTTCATAGTTTAAAAGCTGTCATTTCACCTTCTGCACAAAGAAATGCTTTTCCTGTCTGTGTCAAAGAGATCCACACAGCTCTCCCACGGAGTTTTGAAAGCATCTTCTGGTACAGCAACACAGCTTTTATTCTGTGAGAGCAATTTGCTCTGCCATTATATTGTCTGCAGGTATGCAGCTGTATTGTTTTACTGTGTTGATCTTGGAAGGAGCTGGAAAGCTCATAAACTGGAAAGCAATTGGTTTCCAGCTAAGCTTTACTTCTTCCTAGACCACAGTGCTCTCCAGGTGAATCCCTGTGGGATTTTGTTAAAGAGGAAAAGGAAAATGCAGTTGTGTTCAGACTGAGGAAAATTCAATATTACTCCAAATCAAGGGTTACATCCTTCTCTGCTCCTTACTTGTTCCTTCTTACTGGATCACATCAGTCATAAGCACCTCATCCCGCACCTACATCAGCTGCTCACCACCCACAACTCCCACCGCCCAGTTCCACATTTCTCTTGATGCAGGGAGCCAGCACATTACTGTGTTCTCAGAGCTACTGCAAAGGCAAACATGAGCAACTCTTGAAACACGCATGATGAACACATGCTGGACAGAAAACACCACCCACAGACGGCACAGAATCATGTTAAGTGGTGCCAACTCACAGCTCCAACATCTAAGGCACTTTCTATTAGATGTACCACCAGTGGCATTGTCATCCTCAGTCTATATTCAAGGCTTCCCAGGCACATTCATAAATGGGAAAAAGCATGGGACAACAAGGCCACAGGCTGCAAGAGAAAGAGAGGTGAGGGGAAAATGCCTTGCCCCAAGACATGGTGCAGAACTGCCCTGCAAAACAGAATTGGCATGTCTGAAAGCTGCTTATAGCTTGCAAATACTGATAGGGATTAAATGTGTGGAGTTCTCAGAGAATTTCTACGGAGTTACATGCAGTTACAGAGGCATTCCTCCTTAAATTTAAGGGAGTTAATTAGAATAATTTATGTGCCACTCCAGCATGATGTCTGATGCTCATGCTGTGGAGAAAGGAAAGAAAAGCTTGCTTGAGAGAAAGTGCCATTATCTACCCAAAGCAAACACAAATGCGGAACTTGGTGTATACTTTTTCAGAGATGCTACAATCATCAGTCACAAAGCGCGTGGATCTGATCCACAATACAGTGCACACAGTCAGCTGTTCAGCATGTTGCCCTGTTGCTTAGCATGAAGCCAGAAAATAAGTAGGCAGGCCAGTTCCTGCCTCATTAACACAGGGAGAGGGGGAAGGTCTGAAACATAAGATTGTAAAAACAGCCATGAAAGCTTGTTGGAAGCTAAACAATGGCCAAGGCCCAGCTATGATTCCCTTCCTTTACCTTATTTGTTTTTGTGTCTTTCAAGGGCTTTATTTTCAGTTATTCCCAACTGCTGGTGTTTTCTGCTTCTCCTAACCTTTAAAAATCCCAAAGCACAGAAAAAGTACTTGAGCTACAGGAGCTCTTTTTTCATCCTCCTCTGGAAAAGTAGGAATTATCTCAGGATGGCCACCTTCTGTATCACTGTAAAAACTTACCCGTGTGAAAGTGGGTGCAGGAGAATACAATCAGAGCACTGCCAGCACTCAATCAATGCTATTTTGCTTTTATCATACTGCAAAGAGATTATCACCCTTGCAACCACTATGTCTCTTGGGAGTGATGTCTCAGGAGACATTCCTCAAGGATTTTCATAAAACCACCATGCTTCAGCCCCAGTGAAGTGTAACTAAATGTGGTTATATTAGGGTGGGGTTTTTGTTATTTTCTTTGCCTTTCTCTAATGCATTAATTTTTTAAAACTTTTGATAACAAAAGCTTTAAGCAGAAGGTTAAATATGTAGGAGGAAAGGTAGTAAAAATGTTTGATAAAAGAAAGAAAAAAGAAAATGCCAGTGAAAAATGAAAAACATCTCTGTTTCATTCAGAATTTGAGCAGAATTCTTCTCTCCTAGAGATCCACCTGTAGCCACTTTTTATTGTTGAGTTGAGGGCAGAATTTAGTATATGTTGATTAGATTTTTTTTTTAATGGAAAAGCAAAAGAATAGGATTCTGCTCCTCCCTTATATTCACACCATGACTTCAAAATGAAAAGTACTGTGTTGGAAGTCAAAAGCTTTTCAGCAGGACACTCTACACACAGCAAAGGTCTTACAAAAAATCCACTTGCAAAATCCAGGTTTTATCATGGAAGGCAGGCCTGGGTTAGAAGAGAGAGGAAGCCTGATCTCACTCAAATAGTCCCTCAAAATCTATGAAAATCCTCCTGAAGTGATGCTGACTGGCCTGACAGACCTGCTTGATACAATTTGAGCAAGTTTCCTCTCCCCATTTTCCAAACGAACCTTCTGAAAAGACATGTAGGAAGTTCTCAATAGTCTTTCAATTTGAAGTGTTAAGGGAAAGGAAGCTTTGCTTGGAAAAACCCAATTCTTGTTTTTTGAGGGCACCACCTATAAAGCCACCTTTGTGCCAGATGGTGAGGGCAAGGGGATGGGAGCCACGGAGGGACTGCAAGACCGAGAGAAGTCTGTGTACCAGAGCACGAAACATGACAGTCGTCAGTAGGTTTCACTCCACTGATCGCAAAAGAAAGGGCAGACTTTTGATTTATTAACGAAATTTTGTTGATAACTGAAAGAATTTAGTGTTTGGGCTTGGATGCTGTGGTGCATATGCCTCCACAAAATTAAATGCCAATAAAGACACCTAAAAATCTCTACAGGCCTGGCTAGCTGAGTACTGTAAACAGTTCTGCAAAGTTCCCCACAAAGACCTAGAGCATGTCTTACAAACCACCCTGAAGATAAAAGAGCAGCTCTGTCTTTCTTGTACGTGCCTGGAAGGCTCAGCTGCACCCCCACCCATCAAGGAGCGGGTTGTGCTGATCCTGCTTTTTGTGTGCACAAGGTAGGGACCTGGACACCCACCCAAAGATAAACTGCCCTACCCAGCCCCGGGGTCCTCCACCCACTTCTGCCCAGCCTGGCCATTCCCCCACCCCGGGGCAATGCTGGCAGCTGGATTTGCTGCCTTGCTTGCCCACACGTCCGTGTGGCACCTTCACCTCCCCCCCAGCACGATGGTACCCCACCACAAGGCTTCCAGCATGCGGCGAGCTAAAAATAGCATTCCAGGAGGTGAACACAGCAAAGCCTTTCTGTGCTATAGGCTCTTTTGATTATTCATTTTCCTCTCCTATATAGTTATAATGACAGCCTGTCACACGCCTTTTTTTGTTTGGTTTTGGTAGGGAGAGGTTTAAAGAAAGGTTTTTCACTGTAGTTTCGGGTGAGAAAAAATGTCATTTTTTTCTCAATACTGTATATTTAGTCATAACAAGCAGAATGATTCTGTAACAATTTGAAATCACACTGTGATTAAAACAGAGATAAAATGGTACAGATGCCACATTTATTTTTTCAAAACATGAGACCATTCTTTACCAAGGAAAATGGAAACAAAACCAAAATTTCCTAAGAAATGCTGCTCCCCTCCTCTGAGCCTTTTATTTGCGCCTAGGAGTGTAAAACTCTTTTCAGACAAGAGCTGCCCTTCAACAGATGACCCTCTGAGGGGTTGGTACAGCACTGAGTGTAACAAGGTGCTGCTCTTCAGTTAAGAACTTTGGATCCCTGTGGAAAGTAGATAATGTAGCTGATGTAACTGTTAATAAACCCACTAATACCAATTTTGGCAATTTTCAGTCACCACCCAATTTCCCACATGGTGTCCTAAACGGTATGGCAAATCACATAATCTTACAACCTTTACCTCCTGTAATCAGTCCCTATGTTTTTGTCAGTGGTACCTGTCAGTCTGAAAGTCTCTCTCCTCTCTCCAGGGGTCTGAGAGGCTCTCTCCTCTCACCAAGGGAGAGATTTACAGCTGTTTGGGTAAGTCTGTGGTGTTCGGTTTAATAAAAACCCCATGCATAACTCACCTGTTTGCTGAATATGAGACATTGTAAGACTCTGTAAATTAACAGGTGTAAATTGCCTTTACCTAAATTAATTCTCAGCTACACTAATAGGTTAAATAATTTAACAAGGCCCTAAGTCTGCATGACAGCTTTAATTTAGTGCGTAAGTTTCCCTGTGTGCTGAAGTAGTTTCGAGGTCAGTTGTATTAAACAAATGCTAGCCTAAAGACAGAGTTAAGCTGTGCAAATAGTTCCCTGAACTGGGAAGCACGTAACCAGCAGATAACTCAGTTATGCTTAAACTTTTTATGGATGTTATTTCTTTCATCTTCTGGGCTTTGGAAATTAAACTCCTCACTGTAGCAATCACAATGACATATGTGCAGCCCCCATTAGGGAAAAAATATTTTCTGATCTGGGATCTGAGATTGAACTCGAATAAATCAAGGCTTAGACAATTTTTATCGCCTGCTAATACACGTGCAGGAACATTGTTTTCAAGATTCTTTTTGTCCCCTTTCTTCTGAATATATTATTTCTAAGGGAAAGTTGAATTAAGTTTCTTGCCTTTGGTTTTTCTGTTTTCCCTTCAGCTCTATGTTGTCATACCTCGCCAGCTAATCTCACTTTCCTTGTGAACAGCATACCCTACCATTTAAGTAAAAATGGTTTTCAGAAAAAATATGTCCTATGAGATGTTATGACATTTTGTGAAATAACATAATGCAATGTGACTGATGCAGATGGATATGCCCCATAAAGCTGAGAGATTTAGATATGTAGTATTCCCCCCCCCAAAAAATCACTTCATAAAACAGTTTTGTTTAAAATATCACTTTGAAATCCTATTTAAACTCCTTGAAATAGGCAGAACATTTATTTAAACTTTTATATAAATGGTTTTTACCTGAATGCTTAGAGATGTTCTATGCTTTTTACACCTTAATACATAGGGAAAAAATATACAATATATAAGGATGCACCTAGCTAATGTTTTCTTCTTTACTCCCAACCCTGAAGGAAGAGAAATGCTTTAGTGGGATCAATAGGTATAAATCATTACAAGTTTTTTTAAGTTTTATTTCATCTACTTTTATTATAATGACCGTGCCATCTGCTGTACATATAGAGCTTATTACACTAATTCATTTTGCCATTCAACCTCTGAGTGAGAGGTGTCAGAGGGCAATTGATTAAGGGATGTTTGTTCTGTTACAGCTTTTTCTTTAATTTCTCTCTGTAAGGATTTCAGGTTGAGCAAGTGAGCTGACATGATAATGGGACCTCAGGTCTGGAGATAAATGAGACTTGTGACTCTGTGTATTCATAAATATCAGAACATCTTTTAACCTGGTGGTGCTGGAAAGGGCAGAGGGTGTCAGCTGTGGGTTAGCACAAGGCTCAACATATGAGGTTGTTTGTCTTCTTAAAAGCTGAAAGAGAACGGATGCTTGACATAAAAATGATAGCTCAATCTAGGAATCTACTTCCCATGCATCCTTATTATCTCTAATTAAATGGATTTTGTGTGATGAGGTAGGACAAAGAGGAAAAGTAGAACAAAGAATACTTGAAAGGTCCTGTAATATAGCATGAGGTGTCACTTCTGTAGTGAGCAAATATTTTCACTGTATGGAGAATGTGTATCTCTAGCACTAAGTGAGAGTTGTTTATCTCTAAACTTTTTAGCCCTAAAGTGCATATCCTTAAATTCTTACCTTCCACTTTTGTAATATGCCAACATTCAGATACAAGGGTTATAGGTGTTTGACAAAAATCCATCACCTTTTCTCCATCAGTTCAAGACAGTGTCAAGAAGAAGTGAACAAAACATGTCTTCAGTATTAGACTTGCTTTGTTACTTTAGAGCAATTAGTCCGAGAGGGACAGTAGCCTGAATATTTAATAACTAATGCAAACTTTACATCTGCAACTTGAGCTTCATTGTATTTTGATCTATTTATAATTAACTTGTCCATGATGTCTGAGGTCCTGACACTAAACATAGAGCTGACTAACATTTACACACTTGAGCAGTTCCACCAAATGCAATGGAACACCACGAAGAATCTTATTTAGTGGATACTGGTGCCGGATCCTCTAAATGCAGACAGCCATGCATGATTATGTCAGTCTGAGATCCTCTCTAAAGATCAGAACAGCATTTTAGTACAAGCTTCCTCATCCTTACCAAACTGGACAACACAACACAGCTGAGTTCAATCACTTTGAGCCATAGCCCTGCATTTTCTGCATGTGTTTTTGAAGGTTTGGTTCTCTGCCACATGCTGTTAGTAGCACCCATGTACACCTTACATCTAGCTTGTGGCCCCTTTTAAGGTGCAGCTATTGCAGGCCTTAAATGCAAGCCTAGTCACTGTTAAACTGCACTCTGTGTGTTCTCTCACGTTGTTTCTATTGTGCCAGCAAAGTGCCCAGACTACCATATTTCATTTGGAGAAAGATTGAACATTTCCATTTATTTAGGTAAAAAAGACTTTGGACAGTTTTATTTTAGTCAATGAGTACTTTGAACACCAATTCTGCTCATTCTCAAGCACATATTTTACACTGAAGTCAAAAGGCACATCACAAAAAATCTGTGTTAAACTTACTGTCAGTGGTACCTTCCAGCTACTTACACACTCTTCTGGCTGAGACCTTTACTGTTACAACACCTTCAGATACCTTGGAGCTGCAATGAGTATATTCTGCTTCTGTTCATGAAGAAAATATGACATGACACTCCCCAGTCTGGTTGTGCATCTAGTTCCCTCAGTGCACAGGCTCCTGTTTTGCCTGTTATTAGGCACTTTACAGCTCCAGTGCTAATTGCACAAATCGATTCATTTACAGCCAGCACAACAGAAAACAGGGCAACAATGGAGACAAAAAGATTGCAGTAAGGCATTGCAACTGGTGTACTGATGGATGCTGAATAGAAATGCCAGCTGTGTCTTGTAAAAAGAGGCAACCGAAAAAGAAAATCCCAACACGGACTTTGTGAGTTCAGCTACATTTTGCTGTCTGCAGGGAAGAAAACAGCTGACAGGATTACCAAGAGCTTCCCACCTCCTAGGTCATGCCACTGCCCCGTGTTGAGATATGGGGTGCTGTTCCACTGTTATTGCTACTGCAGTTTGTACAATAGGGGATTTACTACTGCATTAAGAACAAAAAAACTTTCTTCTCTTTCTTCGACAGAGCTTCAGTCTGTCTTTCTGAACCCGTATCTCTCCAGTGGGTTTTCTCTGCAGCTTACTAAACTTGCACCAAATCGGCAGCACTAAGAGCACGACCACTGAGTCAGGAGTCTGGGCTGTTGGGTAATTTTTTTGCTGGAGAGCAAACAAACTCCTTTATAAAATGCAATCCCAGGAGAGTTCTTCTCCCATTGGCACAAACTGTGAAACACCTCCTTTTCCTACAACACAGGGAAAAAAAAGCAGTACTGTTTTGCTCTAATCTGCCCTGCAGCAATGTAATATATTCTTACTGACATAGGCAAAGCCACTGGCTACCAGCTGGATCTGTGTTGAGGGTTCACAGGACCTGAGCAGAGATGATGAATGCAGGGCACCTGGGAGACAAATCATTTACATTCTGGAGGTCTCCACAAAGGAGGTCCCACAAAGAGTTTAAAGCCATCTTCCTCTGGTTGGAAATAGAGATGTGTATACCTTTGTCACCACAATGTTTCCTGCCACTTGTCCAGCTGCCTGCTGCAGAGCCCGTGTGTCTTGTGCAGCCTCCTGAACAGACTTATGGTGCTCGCCTTGACTGACAGAGATAAATATTTCTCAGGATATAAAACTCTTATCTAGAGCTTCATCCCATAGGTCAGCTCCTAGATCTAAAGAGGATTGTGTAGGACAGAAGCAAATATTCCAAACCATCAGCCCAGGGGTTTCAGTAATTTAATAAGGACAAATAAAGCATAGAAAAAATGATTATCAAGAGCATCTTAGCAGATTAGCACCTCACATATTGAAAGCATTACAGAGTCTAAATATTGCAGCATGAACATCTTGCTTGTCTATGAGCATGGGCGATACTGCAAACCACGTAGGAGTTGGATTTTAGATGGCTGAGATGCACAGCTTAAAGAGCCATGGTCATTATTTTTAGACACGGCTGATTAAATTGCTTTACCAAGACTCAAATGTAATATAATGTATATAATGCAATTAGAAGGCTGTGTCTCTATTAATGCTGTAGGCAAAATGCACAGATGAGTTTCTGAGAAGCAGTAGGAGTCTAATAATTATTTACACCTTCATCCTGTTCTGGGAGTTGGTGGACTACAACATGGAAGTTTGAGCATTTGAGAGGCATGTGAACTAATCATTGTGTTATTGATTTTCCCTCAAATTCCATACCTGAATGTGTCTCACTCGGTTTACATGACAGCCTAGAGCTGAACAGGACATGACTATATCCTGAGGAGCTCTAAAAAGAGGACAAACATGCAGCAATTGGGTGTCACAGCTGGAAAGTAAATGAAAAGTATGAGTTTATCTTCTCCCAGAGGAATGGCATGCAAGGCGTCCAACAAGTGTGATGCAAAGGAAGCTGTTTCTGCTCCATGTTCATCCAAAAGATAATTACACCAAAGTAGCTCAGAGAAGCTATTCTTTCCCATTCAGCACCCTTCTGCCAGAACCACAAGGTTAACTTCCCATCTTGGCTACTGGGTCTAGCAACAGACACAACAAATATTTGTTTATCTTTCTACAGACTAATAGCTAGATGTTGTAAGTTCCATATAGGGTTAAAATTTTGGCCCGTTTCTAGTCCTGTACATTGTGTAGAAAAAGTCATGCTAAAAAATACAACTACAGCTACAAAAAACTCAACCCAGCCTCCCACCCAAAAAACCCAACAAACACCCCCCTTCAGACAGAGCTTGTTCATAGTTCTTTTTAATAAATTGCATGAGTCTTGTTTTCTGTTTTCAACAGTTTAACCCTCCTTGCTTGTTTCTCATTCACCAAAGGGCAAGCAAGAAGCAGCCATATTGAGGATGGTGTCAAGGCTTGTCAGCTTGCCTAGGGATATGTTAAACAGGAGCTAAGAGTATAAGGATTAAAAAAGGTCAGATTTGTAAAACACCCTACAGGCAGATGAAGAAAATCAGCTAAAGAGACTTAACTATTCTCTAATTGCAGTAGCTATTTATAGAATTGAATATAAGGTTTTGTTTGCAGTGCTTAGCAAATTACAACTAATGGGTCTCTAAAACTTAAGCACTATTTTATTTTTTGGAACAGTGCTGGAGAACTGATTAGTGTGTGCTTCCACAGAAATGCATAAAATAATCTCATTATAGTAATACATGTGGTGTGACTGAGGGGTGATTTCTGCCCAGACTGTGTCCTCTGTTTCATTGTAACTGATCATTTAATAAACAAACAGGAAATAGTGCAAACAAGCAGCAGTGGGGCAGGCATTCATTCATCTACTAAGAACTTATAAATGGTATGTGTGCACCCTTATTCTAGAGGGATTTTCCAAAGGAGAAATAGAGCACCTCAGTCTCCATCATCAATTCTATCCTTGACTGCTTTCTGTATTAAAACCCAGAAATATCTGGTATCATGATAAAGTTTTCAATAATTGACACAGATGTGTTTGCGTCCTGCACCATTTCAGTTAATGGAGAGCTCCGGGGAGCCAAGATTTTGCTTGTTGTATATTCATTTATTATTCATTTAAAGAACGTGGCCATTTGCCAGTAGGAACTGAAATGAAATCACCACCTTCACGCAGGCAATCCAACAACCCTCCAGTCGCAGTGACATTCAGTTACTAATGGGTTAGTTCAGTTTTAATCCGCTGCCTAGAGATGAATAACATTAATTATTGTAATTGGTAGTGACAGTAATGGGTGCAACATTTCCAGGGCTAATTTACTCTACTTTTGTATCATGCTAATGTGGCTATTCTGCTTCAGTACCCAAGATAACTAAAGCTAGTTCAAGTGTCTTTCTGCTGTACAGTGTGGTGTAGTGTCTGCACGTCCTAAGACTTGCAATGTATGAGATGGTAGAGAACTGCTGTGCTTAGGCAATCGATGGGACAAAAAGGGTACTGCAGCCTCAGATTCTGTGTGAACCCATCACACATCGGCAGGAAACATTCGCTTTGGCTGCTGAGCCGGGAAAAAAATATTGGTTTGATTTAATAATAATAATAAAGAACCCATTTACACCAGGTGGAAATAGAAGCCAGATTAAAGTAGGCTATTTTATGATTACATTGTACTTTACAGATTCAGAGCAAAAATTTGACCCAAAGTTTCTTACCCCTCAAGTCTCTCAACTGCTAAGTTATTAGTGCACACTGAAGCAGGCCTCCCTCAGGCTGGTCTGCTCAAACTGCGCCACTCTGAATAGCATACTTAAATATTTGGTGAGGGAACACAAACCATTCTGCTGCTGTTGGTCAGAATGCTAAAATATCAGGGACCCAATTATTTATCCAAAATGGAATAACACCAGCAGGAAGGACTGAGAACAGCTCTCCATCCCCAGCCTTTTGAACAGAGTGCAAATCTAAGTCTTGGGACACACTACCAGGAAAAGAGGTGCTGGGGGGTTAAGATGCCTTCAGGCAGAGAGGGACTTAATCTATGCCTACATCCTACAAGGTAAATGTCCTAAACAGAGAGCTACTGAATAAAACTGGGACTCGATGACTTTAGGAAAGTGCTGAAATCTGTTCTGGTTTTTGGTACCTTTTGCCGATAGTTGAGAACTTAAAACACAGTTGAGGACAAATGTATCTGTCCTGGAAAGTCTTCAGAAAAAAATTAACACAATGTATGGTTGTACATATTGTACATGTAGGCAATTAGAAACTTTGTAAGTACAAGCAGTAAAGAGTATCAAAGAAGCAAAACAGAGGTAAAAAAATCCCAGCTATTTTGCCATCTCAAATATTAGAAGGTTGCTTCCATACACAAAAATTGAATTTAAGTCTGTTCTCATGAGGTACATTAAATTAGATTATGTTTTTATATACTGACTGGAAAGAAAAGAATGCAAGGTCATGAAACAAACAATCAAAGATAATCCAAAGATATTTTTATAGTTTGAGTGCTTCCAAAAAGACTTTTATGAAAACAAATCAGTATCAGAATTACATTAAATTCTTCATCAGCTTTTCAAGCTTCTGACTTTTTAAGTGATTTTTTACTTCAATTTGATGAAAACTCATACCACTTAAAAAGGCATCCTACTTGAAAATAAACAAATTCATACACAGGGTAAGTTGAATTTCTGACTTACACAGAGTATATGAAAGACAGCGCAGTTCCTGCCCAAACCAAGCGTGCCTCACACCTGGAGACTACTGACATTCCCAGTGAGAGAGAGCAGTGCATGGGACAGGACTCTGAGTAGACAAAGTGGTTAAGAGGCAGATGCCTCCACCTGTTGATGACTCAGAAGGGACAGGCAGAGGATAGGGAGTGACCATTTGGGTTACCAAGTCCAGGTCACAGCTGGTGCCTGTCCCTCTGCCATGTCAATATGCTGTCTCAAAAGGAGTTAAGCTCAAGTAGTCCCCTCTGGCTACTCTAGAGTCTCCCTCTTCTGAAGCTCAGAAACATTGCTCTCCTACACAGCCAAAAATTATTCATTGCCTGTTTAGACTCATTTGTTCCTGTGCCAACATTGTCCTTTGGCTTAAATTGCTCTCCTCCCTCCCTGGTGTTTATCCTCGTAATGTATTTATAGATAGCAATCAGATCCCATCTCAACTTCGCTAGGCTAAACATGCCAAGCTTTTCCCAGTTCTCTCTTGTAAGACAGGCACTCTATTCCCCCTGATATCCTCACAGTCCTCCTCCCCACCTGTTCCTGTATCAGTTGTTGTTTTATGGTAAGAAGAGACTCCCACTTGACGGCTGAGGTCCCTCTCCTTTAGGTGCCATGCTTACAAGTGGTAGGGATGAAGGTCCTGATCCCAGGGAGCAGTGAGGGTCCTTGCTGGCTGGGAGTAGGGTGCAATCCAGGGGCTGAGCAGAAGCCAGGTACCTGTGTCCAGCAGGTACAGGTGCTGTTATCTGCCCCAGCCCTGCTGCCCAGGGACATGCTCATGTGTGAGTAGGGGTTAGCCTGCAACTGCACTTCACGGGACACTCATTATGGGATGTGCCTGGGAGATCCATCATGGGATAAAATGACCCACACTGCTTCAGGCCCAGAGCAATGAGATGTATGCTCCTTGGGAATAACTACATTAAAAGGATGCATTAATAGGGCTACTGTTCACATTTTCTGACAACATATTTCCTCTGTACTATTTATAAATCTTACATGAAGAATTATTTTTTGGATTCTCATCTAGCATACATTGATGACACTTCATTAGCTACAATGAAGCCTATCACTGCACCAACCAATCAGTGGACAATTTATTAATTAAGTTGTAGAACATGCTTTTGAAAGTGGATTTTTTTTCCCCTCTGCATAACCCATCCAACCATATTTCTTCCTTC
This sequence comes from Atrichornis clamosus, assembly GCA_013400975.1. NCBI lineage: Eukaryota > Metazoa > Chordata > Aves > Passeriformes > Menuridae > Atrichornis > Atrichornis clamosus. The sequence continues at coordinate 187,618 of WBMZ01002036.1, forward strand.
ACTTTCTCATGGAAAAAATATACTCTTCAGATTGTCGCCAAAACTCTCATGATTCACTATTTCGAAATAAATCTAACTTTCTGGAATTTACAGGCAGGGACGCTAAACTGAGTCTGATTAATCTAAGATTTGAAGGGCTGCAGCCCAGACATAAGTTTCAGTAAGGAGCTGTAATTACAGGTTAAGTATGGCAAATCCAGACTGCTGAACGTTGTTGTATTGATCTCTTTAAACCATTAAACATGGAAGTTCAAATTCATGCACCAAGACAACATTTTTGAAATCCTAGCAATTTAGAAAGATTATGCTTCTGAATGCGGTGTGGATGGGAGAATCTTGTCTAAGTAATGGCTTCTTTCTGCTGGAGAAACTCAAGATCAGGATGCACGGACAAGACTTTCATTTTATTTTAAGAAGGATAATGTTTTTTTGAACTATCTCCACCTTTTTTTAGTCATATTCTGACAAAGACAGAGAATTTTGAGGGGAAGGTAGGGTAACAAACCTCACTCCACAGCCACGAACCAAGTGATGTTCCCGGTTGCCATTCTGCTTGACATTATGATTGCACTGTCAACAAATCAAGGACTCAAAAAGCAATTCAATAATTCTCCTTTCCAAACTTCTCCAAGAGCAGGCAATTTCTCCCTCTTTCTATGGACACTAAGTAACAGATAGTACAGGGACTATGATGTGCTGCTGATTATCTGGGGCCCCAATCATCATGGACTATGTAAAACATAAAAACATGCTAGTGGTGAGATTAAAAGTGTTGCTCCTCAAGCAAAACTAGAGTACCCTCAAGATGCTTTCATCTGCTTAGGCTACTCCCTTTGTCCCATTTCATGTCGGCAGGACCACCACTTGCACCAGCTGTACATGACCTCCCATCTTGAGGAGGGGGATGGCACAGTTTTGAGTTTTCTACCTCAAGGTAAAAGGCGAGTCATGTTGGGGTAGGTGGGGTTGTTTTCTGTGCCCATCTGAGTAAAAATGTGGCCAAAAACCCCCAGAGAACTAGGTCTAAGGTGCTGATTTTAGCCTTTTTTTCCCCTTTCTTTTTAATTCAGTGACAGTTTTGACATTTGTATAAAAAGATTCTCTAAGATCAGGGTTGTTGTGTCTTTGTGCCTGTAATTGTATTAAAAGTGCCACACAGCCTTTCTATAAGCTAGAATATTGGCATTATGTGTCATCTGTGCAAAACACTTATGAGATCTGGTCCGTAATTACAGCTTTCTAACATCACAGGAGAACATTTCTCAGACCTACTAATTGTGCTGCCCTTTATGGTCCATCTTATTGATTAAACATCTGTTAGTGTTTTGGCGAAATGAGAATTCACTTGCAATGCAATGTGTCTGGTATATTAAATTCTGTTTAAGTCAGCCCTAACTGCAAGTTTGAGATACAGGCATTGTATCTATTTAATTGTATCTTGGTATTTTTTTTTCCTCTGTTTGTTGTTTGTACTGTTTGCTGGAGAGCAGGAGTGTGTTCTAACCTTTTCTTTACAGCGAAATCAAATAATATTCCCTTAATTCTTTTGCCACACTTGAACCATTTCAGGTGGACAAATGCTTGGGAACATTGAAAAATAATAAGTTAATACAGATCATTACCTTTTTTTCCTATGTCACAATCTAATTACATGGTAATTTTTTTTTTGTGGCAATGTTAGAGAAGCTGATGCATGAAGTGAGTTAGGTAAACAATAAAAACCCACAACCAAAAAAAACCCCCCACCAAATTAAAAAAAAAGACTTTTTAATTAGGCATTCTTAATTGTGAAGAATTTCCTTTTCAAGGAGCAAAATAAAAGGGATTTTTGAACAAGATCCCTCTGCTCCTACTTTTCATAATTCAAATTAAAACACACACATAAAAAAAGATGTTAGTATGCTGGTAACCTCTGGGAAATTAAAAGAGCAACTCTTCCAAAGGGATTGCAGAGAAGCAATGCAGAGTCCTTCTCTCTTTCTATTCCATGTGCTTACTAAAACACTAGAAGTTCTTCACAAAAGAAATCCAAAAGCGGACACAAATTGAGAGGATGAGAGTCTGTTTCACTGCTGTCCATTGCAATTTCAAATTGACGTATCCTTTCTTTATCTCGTTTGCTGACTGATAAGATCTTGACAGTATTAAAAAATAATCCAAGTCCTATTGCATGACTTGTTTTCCTTCTGCATGTTTTATGTATATTGATTGAAGAAATGAAAAAATGCTAATACCCATATGTTGTCACATCAAGAAAATGGGGACCACTTATTTTCCCAAATTACATTATGTCTGGATGAGTTTGCAAAGATTTGTGAGCTGAGCTTGTATTCAGTTTCAGGATGAAATGAACTGACCCAACAAAGAAGGAAAATTAAATTACTTCTACCCATATTTTATCCCTTTGACATTTATTCTCAGTACCCCTCCTTCCATCATCTCCTTCACTCTGACAGTTACGGTATCAACACTGAAATGCTGCCTAGCAAGAAAAATGCCCCCTTCATTTGTCTTTGATCCAGAGCTGGGAGAAGTCAAAGAGAGTCTTTCTGCCTTTCCGCTAAAGAGGTTTGGTCAGGTGCTTTGCCATATATGGATGAGAATGGAGACCCTTCTGCAGTGCTTTAGGGTCTGACCTGGAGTGTAAGAACAGCCTCTTAAGCTTCAGACAGAAACCCCACTTGGTGAAGGGAACATAAATGTTCAAGTGCTCTGCTGGTCTCAAAGCTTTGTCTAAAACCCAAGCTCAGGAAAACTGCTGGGGAGATGTGCACTGCTGGGATTGACTGCCAAAAAGCAAAATGAACAAGCCAAGGGAAGACAGTGAGAATAACAAGAACAAAAAGTCACTCTAGTATTCCCACAAACAATACAATTAAAAAATAAATAATAGAAAAATTAAGCTACCAGACCCTGAGACTGTCTGAAAACCAAATCTTCTTAGACATGATACTGTTCAAGGTATTTTACATTCCCAAAAAATAAAGAAAACTAATTCTTCCATTAACACCTATGCCTTTATACTTGTTCAAGGATCTGAACAAACTGGTTCCTGCAATAACTTTAGTACACAAAAAAGCATCTGAGCAGCAAACCCGCTCTAGAAGTTGCTATTTTGACTCAATTGAGAGTAGGTAGCACATTAATAGCAACACTGCAATTTTCTTCTTCTGCTTCAAAGGTTTAATTGCTCGGTCACCAAGTCAATGATTAAGTATCAGGGATTTCAAAACTTCATGGTCAGAACCTTGTAGAGCCATTTCTACATGTAAAATTAAATCACACACTTAAATATCTTTAAAATAATATTCTGCAAATGCCTCGAGTCCACCCTATGATGACTATCTCCTGCAGGACAAGAAAGAAATTCTGTCTCAGCTGAACTGATGACCATACTTTCACCAATGAGGATTTCATCCTAGAGCATTGATCACCACCTACATTGCTGAGAGTGCCAGCCTGGTGTTTGCCAGAGGTTTCTCTTGCCCTTCAGGTTTGTGAAGACTCCCACTATTGCCTTGTTTTGCTTTCAAATAGTACAGCTCTTTGAGGTGAAAAAATACGGCCTTTTATTTACCAGTTTGACTGGACGTCTTATGTTGCACCCAGCAAAGACTGAGTGTAGAGGGACTTCTCTAGGGGCAGATACTGGCTCCATGCTCAGACAAGCCAGGGGCAGTTCCCTGTAGCTTCTCTTATGTTTTTGATCTGCTGCTTTATGGAATAATGCATCTAGGCACTGATCTGGGGAAATATACTCTGTAGGAATCTAAGGGAGTGTTTCCAAATAGTTGGGGCCAAGGATTTTAAAAATAGACTTTAAAAGAACCCAATCACATATATATGCATATATATATATATATGTACACCCGCACACACATACTATCAGATGATCAGCAGAAGGCAGAAAGACATGGAAATATTTAACTGTAAACTCTTTTGGAGCAATTGGACTTTTCATAAGAACACTAACTTATCACTCTAGAAACCTGATTTTTTTTTCTTTTAAAATCTGTGTCCTTAATTACAGACAGTGAGAATTAGGAAGAACTTGAATTTAATATTGAGTGAGTTCTTACTCCAAAACTGTGGAATAGCAAGAAGGATGTGTGGCCATTTCATATGCTTGATGTAATGCTTCAGCACAGAGTTATACTCAGAAACAATACTGATTTCTAGTAGCCAGCTGATTTATTATTGCTTTGATTTGCCCTGCTGAAAAGTTCATCAAATTTTTCTATGTGACTCCTCTGATGCACAAAGTACCCAGGGGATAGTTTACAGCTTAAATGCAACCCCACTGAAAAACTTACAACTGCTGTTGTGATTAAGTGAATAGCTTTAGCTTTAAATATGAATATCCTCAACTTCAGAAGGCATTTAAAATGTGCTTCAGTGTAAGGAATTCAGGGACATCCTCACTCCAACTTTAGAACAAAGGAAAACCCTCACAATTTTTGCACTAGCTAATGGAAAGCTTCCTAGGTCATACCTTGTGGAAAACTACCCTTACCTTCTTCAGGAAATATCCTATCAAGGATATGAGAGACATGGAAAAAAGACAGAAACTGAGGGTTTCATTAAAGGTTTCTACCAGTCTTCAGGGTAGGATGCAGAAGAAATTGCATACGTGGCTATGGTAGTGCTGTACCTCACTCTATTAGTTTCCTGTGGGCTATAAAAAAACAGGTGTGATATTTTCTTTTGTTAGAAGGAATATCCTCCCATGGCAAGTTAAGTACATCCTGCATTGCTCTCTGTTGGCCCCTAAGGTCAAGAAAGTGGCAGCGTGGGACACTTGCTGGTGGCTTGGGTGGCAGCTTTCACGCCCCTGCCTGTGTCCTGAGTGCCCAGAGCAAAGGCTGGGCATCTGCTAGGATTCGATTTCCTTCCCTCACCGTTGTGCAGAGCTCCTCCCAGAGCGGCTCCCATACGTGCTGTAGTGACTCTCAGTTAGAAGCAGCCTGTGGGTTCTCAGCTAGTTTTGGCTGGGCAAAGACAGCTTCTTCTGCAACGCTGGGAAAGGATCTGCACAAGGAAAGGTTGAATCTCTTTTCACAGTGGAAGATCTGACATACCAGAAAAGTCTTAAAATTTTGCTACAAGAAGTTGCATGCTTGTTTCATGGCTGTAGAGACAGATTTAACAGACTGAAGAATACAGCTCTAGACTGGAAATGTAACTCAGGCAGCAAAAATGCATTTTGTAATCCTTTTGTTTGCGAATTCTTTGCTTCTGCTTGTTTTGGGTAGCATGTGCTGGATACATGATGCATAATACTTAGGTTAAGTCACGCACAAATTTGTGAAAATTGGATACATTATCTGAAAGAGCAGTCACAAAAGAGAATTATCACAGTACAAGTGAGCTCACATCTGCTCTAACAGGCAGCTTCTGCAGAAGCTGTCTTCAAGATGCTTCCCTCCACTTCTGAAACAAATTTCAGTGTATTGGGCAGTGCACAGCCCTCATTTTTGTACCAGTACAGGTCTCAGAGTAAAACCCTGGCTATGCTTAGGCTGAAGCTGTATATCGTTGCCTCAGCAGTTGAGTCTAATTTCACTTTACATCAACCAGACCAAAAATTCCATTTGAAAGGTGACAGGCCAGTGCATTAAGCAATTGCACCACTGGTGGGGTTAAAGTGGATAAATTATATAAGACTAGAGCCTGACACTAAAAACCACCAGCTGGATCAAGGACATTTCTATCCATTCTGGCTCATTAGACTTAGGACAACAAGGTCAACTATGTTAAATTTAATCACAGGCCTTCCTAGAGGGTATGGTATATGTGTTGACTAATTTTTCATACCATATCCCAGATAATCTATCAGCCACAGCTTGAGAGGTAGCTTGCTTGTGTTTAAAATATCCACTCTACTTATGGCCAGTTAAGACAAATCTTTATTGTTTTTCAACCAGGATGAGCCAAATTAATCACAAGCATTCACCTCCTTCCTCCCCTATGAAAAACAAAGGGGTTGTAGTTCATGTGTGTTAGCACTCAGCTTGGCATCATCTTTTTGACGGAAAAATAAACTGAGCTGTCTATTCTAAATTGAATCAAGCAAAATAAATAAGCAAACAAGATTTTTCTTTGCTGTAGGTACAGAGACCATGTCCGGAATGAAGAACGATAATTAATTTGAAACTCTTTGGGGAAAACAGTGTCTTTTTGTACTCTGTTTTTAAGGTCCCTAACACAGTGGGGGTCTGTTCTATTACTACAACTTCCATGCACTACAGTAACAAAAATAATAATACTGTGAAAGTTATTTAATGTTAAGTCTTCTTGAGTGAACTGCATCTCTCCTCCAGGAGGTCCACTGATCCTAACAGAACAGTGTCATATGTGAAGAGAAGAATGGCATGAACAACTTCCGTGCTCCTGATGCAGCTCTTGGGATGCATTTTATAATTTTTAGGTATAAAATCTAATGTGATAAAGCAGGCAAAAGTAGCAACCTCCCTCTATTCTGCTGCCAAACATTGTCCTGGAGATGCAATGTCCAGTGCAATGTCCCCTTAGAGTATCAATTTGACTTGCTACTGCAAGGACATCAAACCAGTCTGGGATTGCACTTGCGGATTTTCCATTTCTCAGAACCACTATTTTGCCATTTCTGCTTGTTTGATAGTAGCTCTTGTGAGACAGTGTGCTTGTCCTAGTCACCAAAGGCCATATAAAAGAGGTCCTACCAAGGGAAGCATCCACTGCAGCTGTTGCTGCAGATGGTGCCTTGATAACAGGATTGGTAAGCTAAAATGAGCCAACTTATTATCCTGAGAAGTGATAGGAGTATATTACTTATCATTAGTTTAACTGTAAATTGCTATCTAGAACCCAAAGAATTATTAGAGTGAGAGAGGCAAATATTGGCCCTAGTTAGTTTTATCTTACTTATTTAAATGGCTGTGCCTGAATCTGCTTTCTTAGAGAAAGGGTCCACACAGTTCCAGTAAAGTCAAGAGAAAAGGAAAAGTGTCTGTAGACTAAGCATACATAATACCTATAACTTGTGTGTACTTGTGAAAGGGTCAGCTCCCTTGGTGCTGCGAAGCATGTTTAAACTAGGCTGTAGGTAATGCCTCTAAGCTACTTATTCCCTTGGGAAGTGTTGGAAAGACTCTCTAGGGACTATTCTGCAACGGCAGAGAATTCCAAATGACACCACACTCTGCTGAAACCTCAGAAGGCTACATTTTTAAAGCTAAGTTATGGTTTAGCACCAAATTACATGCAAGTGACTCTATCTTCAGGTAGTTCTTGGTGGTCTAGTTGGGTATCACTTCATCAGAGATGTACCAGCTATTGAAAAGTCAAGCTCAGTTATCAGGAATAGTATCTGAGACACTGTCTATAATTATTGCCCTGTAATTAACTGTACATCTTAGATACTTCTGCACAGTATCTTCTGTACATCTTAGATACTTCTGCACTAGCACTTAGGTAGTTTCTTATGAGTGACAATTTTTCAGTAGCAGTAAGTGAGATTTGAAGCCTGACTATGCATTGCTCTGCAATTTGCTGAGTTATATTCACCAGGATGACTGAGTATTAAATGCTTAACATTGTGATTTAGTAGAACTTGACGTTCACTTCAGCCCTCTATTTCCCTACTGGTGCATAAAGAAAAACAACTTGCTTTAAGATTGGATAATTACGCCTTTGTATTTGTATCAATTTTTTCCTGTGGAAGTTCCTACAGTGTGTAGAAAATTAAGGAGACGACCACAAGGAATAAGGACATGTTTAAAAGATACACTCCTGAATGTCCATCATCCATAAATGCAGACACTAGAAGCTGCTGTTTTCAATAGAGAAAGGGAGGAAAAATAACATATCCAATTAAATGAACAGGGGACTGTTTAGGCAACCAGAGCCAGGAAGTCTTTTGATGCAAACGTCTCCTGTATTACCAGAGGCAAGGCAGCAATGCTGATTTACACCAACAGATGAATAGCAGACATGAGTTAGGATTTTTTACCCAAGACCATCTGTTACAAGGTCTTTATGCTTAAAGTTTCCTGGGGTTCTTTAATGACCAATAGTCAGTGTATTAATGGGTTTTATGCCTACTCCAAAAGACAACACACTGCAGGTTTTATAGAATATGGATACGCCTAACCTCATGCTGAGGTGTTGATTTATTACAGATTTGGCAGAGTATTGATGCATTTCACCGAATAACCAACAAATTTTCTTTAAGCACTCTAAATTTCCTAGGACATCTACTGTACAAATACCTATTTTATTAAAAAATCTCTGATCAGTTTCTGAGTTCTGCAGATGAAGAGATGCCAAGTTTAATTAATGAACAAAAACCCATGCATAAACGACTCAGTCCTGAACACCAGAATGTGGATTAAAGCCTTGTCTTTACAGCTATTATGAGGTTGTTGAATAGTTACCATAATTTTATACTACTGAAGACATTTTACTGTTCAGGATGTTTTCCATGTCAAGTTCTATGACAGATTTGAGCTGATGCACAAGAAAATTTGAAGTACACTTAATTTCATATAAAGTGTCATTATGGCTCTGGGGTATCACGTCTGCCACACAGCACAACCATAATATCCTGGTTTAGGCTCTTAGAGGCAACTATGATGGAGTGGACAGATAATCTATTTTTCTATCCAGAATGCCTATGTTAATTCACAAATCTGAGGAATCAGTCTGAGATACTATAGCATTACTTGCAGGTAAATAGTGCACATATCCCCTGTTTATTTTGCACTGAGGGCACTGAGATCATAATTACACCAGTATTTGTTACTTTACAAATTCTAGTAATCCAGATGAATCATTGCAAATGGAGAGCAGGCCTTGTAAATGCTCTATCAACTGATTCAATTTGGTTAATAACAAAACATCGCTGCAATCTGAAGACTTTTTCATGACTGGCACAAAATGGATCGATGGTGTCAGTTCACTGCCTGGTAGGAATGTGTTCAGATCTACTGCCATGACCCTTACAGTTCATCTGGTGAGTGAATTTCACTCCTGCCTAAGGAGGACCTGTGTGTCTGCAGACGTGACATCGCTTTTGTACTCAGTCATTGGCAGCCAATGCACAGATCTCTTATGGACTTTTTCATTTTCTCTCAAAATCAAACATGTAGTATAGATATTTTTAATGGAGCAGAGCCAAATCTAGTCTAACAAGACCTTTTTTTTAATAAGGCCTGGATGGGAGGTACCAGATAATATAATGGGAAGAATGCCCCTTCTCCCCTTTACCTCCCATTTGTGGAATCTGACACTGAGGCTGAGACAAGTAGTTTATTTGCCTTCCGTCATTCTGTGCAACCCTCTGAAAATGCATGAATGCCTTTCATGGAAGCTTGAGAGAAAATAATTAAGAAGACACCTGTGTGCAGAAGCAAAATCCAGTACAAGGTTGTGTTCAAAGACTCTAGGATGCTGGGACAAGCTGCATTACCTGAGGATTGTCATGGCCAGTGCAGGTGTCTGGTCACTGACACAACATCTGAATTGACAACATCTGGTAAACTCATCAACAATCTCAATAGGGAAGGTTGTGACTCAGCAAACACAAAGGTGGTTCATTTTCTCACCCACAGCAGGAGGCTTGGGGCGTATTAGCAAGGTAGGAAGTCAGTACAACTCCCATTAATGCTCTGACTACTTTTAGAATAACTTTCCAGGTCTATCGTTCCACAGCTTTGTGTTTAGGTCATGCTGATCCTCTGGCCTGTAAAGGAAAGAGACATGTCCTTTCTATCTTACTGATGAATTCTCACTGAGTTTAATGGGGCAGAGCCTTGCTGGTGTTAAATCAACACAGAAAGATGGTTCTTTACTACAGAAAGTGCTCTGATGTGTAGGACAATGCGGATGTGTAGGACAGGGAGGGGAGATGAGGAGAGAGACAGGGAAGCCTCAAGAGCATAGGAAAAAAAGGCAAAAAAAGAGCATAATTATTCAGAATATTGACTAGTACCTGTTCCTCTCCCTAATGTTTTCTTAACTTACTTCACACTTTTCAGGGAGACAGAAAGGGAAATAGAGAGCACTCCTGCATGTTTTTCTGTATACAAAGAGCAGTTTTCTGGAAGGCCATTAGGAGGGTGCATGGCAGTGTGAGCACCCTGTGTTAATTTAAAAGCTCAGCTGGTGATCTCTTAAAGCAAACTTAAGACCACTCCAGATAAAGTGTGAGCATGTGTCTTTGTACAGTGAAAAATGTCAGGGGTTTGTGTCTACAGCATTTTGCCTGATAGACCCTGCACAACTTAAGTACTGTGGCCAATCCCTATTGTGCCTTTAATTTCCTTGTTTTCTGTTTTCTTAGGAGAATTTTTCTTTTATGGAATATTATTTTTCAGTTCTAATTTTCAAAGGCCCTCACTGTGAGGAGCTTTTCACTGTTAACACACTTGTGGGGGGCCTTTGGCTTTAATTTAACATTCCAGCTGGATTTCTGGGGCATCACTTTAAGGGCAGAATCCCCTCTGGAATAGCAAATAATCCATTTTGTTCTCTTTAACATTTGTTATATGCTTCTTTACTTTCAACCAAGCAGACACATTTAGTAACCATCACCGGCTACCTCAGTCAGCAACTCCTCCACTCCTGCACTTCCAAACACAGAAAGTACAAAAAACAGACTTAGCTTCAGAGGTGGCAGTGGTGGGGGAGAACAACACGAGGAACGAGGAACGGTCAAGCCTGTTATTGCCAAAACACAGGAATTCAAACCAGTGCTCAATGAAAATAAACAGACTGTTGAAAAAGAAGGTGAAAAGTGAATCAAAGTTCTGCTGCCTCAGGGAAAATAATCTCACCATTTGCTTCATCATCTGAGCCTCTCCTCAGGCCAGCACTGAGGCAGGTGTGTTCATCCTTACTGAGAGCATCTAAACATATGCTTAGAGATCAGCAGACATGCAACTTAACTAAAGGTATTTCTTTGAATTGGGGCCTAAATGTTGCATATCAAGATAAACTTCTTCAAATTTCTTTTACTGTTTAGTAATTTTTTTCACTCTCTATCTTAGAGGACAATGCCCTCTTTGTCTCTTAATCCCTCCTATTTGTTGCTTATTCTGTTACCTATGGAAAACTCACCTGTGTGCCTGACTGTCCTCCCCTGATCACACAAACATGCCTCAGATGTCCAACCTGCCAAAGTAATTCCACTGTCTCACTGCCACTTTCTCCTCCTGTGCACCAAGAGTCACCTAAGTGCATTTGCTGAAGGGTGAGGCAGTGTAAAAACAATAGAAAACCATGCAAAATGAGTGCAAATACAAACTCCAGCCTCTCTTTACCACTTGCACCCTGTGTAATCACTCGCACCACCACCTCATTGAACGCACATACTTAACGTTGTTTCTGCAAGCTCTGCTCTGGATCACTTTGCAGACATGCAAAGTAAGCTATAAGGCTGTGAAAAAATAATAATCAAGAAGTCCTGGTCTATTCCTGTTACCTGCTGCACATTACTCTTCTTTGGCAGAACCACTCTGATTTACAGCTGGGTGAGCAAGACACTGGTTGGAAAAGCAGCAGGTAGGATGGGCAGGCAAGTGGGCATCCCTCTGCAGCTGGTAGTGCAATCACTCTCCAAACCACTGCAGGAGCAGAAGTCTGTGCTCCAAGGATGGGAGAATGCCTTTCATTGCCTGGACTGAAGTAAGAATTCAAGGTAAGTGGGTTAGTGTGCAGTTGACCCCCAAGAGATGCTTCAAGAGTGTTGTATTTATGTGCAGAGTGGTAGCAGGGTTTGGGCAGATTCACCTGTGTTTTGCTGCTCTGGTGTCTTTGGACACACGGTCACACCCTGGTTACAAGCAACACAACACTGGCAAGTCTGATGAGGGGTTGTCTTTGTGTGACACGGATGGCATATGGCTGCAGCAGCACAAGGTACCACTACCACATTTTCTCAGCTACATCTTCTTTTCCCAGCTGGAAATGTTGAGGTAGAGAAGATGGGGGCCAATTTTCTGTGGTTTCTGGACAACCAACAATGTTTGCTGAACATCTGGAGACATGGGTCTTTCTTGACTTGTGTGTGCGGGCAGACCAGATCAGCTGTAAAGGCATATGCAGTCAGGATAACACACTCATGTCCAGTGAGATGTACCCAGTGGACACAGAAGTTCACCAGTGGTGTGGGAAGAGAGAAAAATCTATCATTTCTCTCCAGGAAAGTCCAGAAAAACCAGAATATTTTGGCTATGGTGTTAGAATAGCCACTGTGCTTGCAAAGCCTCTACCAAAGCAGTGTAACCGGGTAGCCATTGCAAGCTTGGGATTCTGTGGGAATACTGCTTCTCTTGCTTTGGAGAGCAAGGTTCTGGAAGCTTTGCTTCCTGGCAGTCTTTCTGAAGCATCCCTTAAGAGCAGATTTCTGCTAATTTCACATCATACTATATACAGAAATGTGGTTTATTTGAGATCAGTTGAATTACAGTTTATATTGGCTGTATCAAAATCAGGTACATGCTTATAACATCCGTATGTGGGTGTTTGACCTGAAAACAATGGAAAAAAAGAACCCCAAACCAAAAAACCCTACCTGCATCATGAAGTTGGTGTACAAAAATGAAACCAGCAGGTAGGGAACATTGCTCATGGGGGATGACCACAAAAACGTGCCAGCCTCAAACACTGCATTGTGCTGACATCCCTGCAACCAACACACTGCCAGCGGACACAGCAAAGAACTGCAACTGCTCGGCTTTCCTCAAGCTTTGGCTTGTACTACCTTTTGACAAGAAAAAGTAAAGTCTTCTTTGAGTGTAGGTGTGGTGGGTTTGTGTTT